>ML816501.1:75599-121717 GCA_009831015.1 Picea engelmannii
ATGCAGCCTGCGTACTGTCTTCAAAAGAGTGATTTTGAGAAACTGACAAGTGTAACTTTCTTCATGAAAATGATCTTAAAGAAGAGCTAGATCTTCTATCACCATGTCATTATCATGTCATCATATTGATAACCAAAAATGAGGATAACACTGAGCTGTGAAAATCACCCAAGCTGTAGAAGCAAGCCTCCGAGTGTGTCGGCTAGCGCTGTCTGCAAACCCAACGAACACTTATGATTCACTTGTAACCTTCCCTGTCACATACCTACTACCTTGATCAAATTTTTCATTGATTTCTGCATAATCAAAACCCCCGAATTACCTATGGAGGCTTAGCACAAGCTAGCCCTTTCTCTCTCTGTTCCCATGTGATCGCGGGTCATGATCACAGTTCAAATAAACACAGTGTCTTTTGTATTTTTCGCCTCGGTGCTACAGTGATTTCAAATCGTTCGACTCTGCAACCGCTGAACCTCGACAGGGCTAGCAATCGGCCAATAGGGATGAATCCCTACAGGGTTAGCAAAATGCCAATAGGAACAAATCCCAACAAGGGTAGGGAACAACCAATGAGAACAGGCCCCATTGCATGGTTAAGTGGAGTACAGGTGGCAGAGGGGAATTGTGACACAGTAGTCAACAGGACAAGAGGGGGCCCCATTTCACACGCCACACTATTTTGGACCCCCCCCTCATTAAAGGAAGAATGGAAAGGGGGGTCCAGAATTCACCTGAGCATCGTTGATCACGGTGAATTAATCTCAATCGTTCGAGAGTTTCACGTACGATTCTAGACCCCCCCCCCCCACCNCTTACCTTAATGCGCACTCACACCCTAGCTTAAAGCCGACATCTCTTCCTCACATCCGATGGTTGTTACAGACCCTGAGATCCTATGGAAGAATCTCGTACTTTCATCGAGACTTATCATCACGAGAGTCCAAACTCTCGATCACAGGGCTCCCGAATTCCTGATCCCCGGTTCTCTGATGTGGAAAATCTTTCGACACATAGCCTTCATAAATTTGATCTCTTATCCCGATCTCTCATCATCAGGATTCTTGATTTCCCGAAATGGGTAATCTTACGACACGTGGCCTCCGTCATTTGGATGGTTTAGATCTATTCTGGGGTTTTCACCATGGAAAATCCCAAACTCTCGTCATCAAGATTCCTGACTCCGCGATTCCCAATTTCCCAAAATGGGTAATCTTACGACACATGGCCTCCATCATTCGGATGGCTTAGATCTATTCTGGGGTTTTCACCATGGAAAATATCGAACTCTCATCATCAGGATTCCCGACTCCGCGATTCTTGATTTCTTGAAATGGGTACTCTTACAACACGTGGCCTCTGTCATTCAGACGGCTTAGATCTATTCTAGGGCTTTCACCCCTATACACTGGGGTGGTAACCCTCAGGTAACTCCTAACAGATCCAACTGTTGTCGGGTTTTCTAGCCAAGATCTGACGGCTCAGATTGGTTCCTACCCGTGCATTCTTCCACAACTCCCTAGACGTGGAAAAATCAACGGTCCAGATACTCCCATGGACCTTGGAGATATACGGTCCCAAATTCTTCGATGTCCATGAATACACAGAAAACAAAGGGGTAAGGCATTTAACACCCTACTTACTCCTACCAAACTAACGATCATGCGTGACCACAGGTTTCTCAATGGAATCTTGTCTGTCAATTAACACCTATCAGGGTTAAGACACTTAACACTCCATCTTCTTCCTTTGATCTGACGGTCATGAGTGACTGCAAATCTCCCGACGGGATCTCATCCGTCGATTCGATACTTCATCCTTATGCTGCCATCTCGGGTGTTCAAGAGGATTGTTCCTCCTCGTGTAGGGTTAATAAGGCCTTATGCCTTCACATTCTCTTTCTCGGTTCTTGATGGGCTTTTCAAGGGGGGTATCTCTATGGGGAGGTTCACCCAGGGTACTATCTGAGGCAGATAAGGGTATCTCCCTCCCAAGAACCAGACATGAAGTCTGAATTAGATCAGCATGCATATAAATAATGATTCATGAGGACATAATCCATACGCAGTCTTTCCATACAAATATACAACTACTAGTACTGATCAAAATACCATACTGACATTCTTATAATGAAATCATTCACAGTTTCACAACTTATGAGCATAATTATCAGAATACATATATTTCAAGATGCCAAAGGAAAAACACTTATCAGAAATAACACCAGGGTTCAAGCAACTACTGAGAGGGGTGCTCGTTTCCACCCAACCATAGGCTCAGCGACTCCCAGCAGATTTACCACTAGCCACCCCCGAGCTGAGACCATGATGCTGTGAGACTGCGTCTCTATTTCCCAGTGACCAGGAGTGAAGGTTACTCTCCTTCCTCTCTTCTATCACTCACTCTACATATTTCCAAAGTTCTCTTCTTCCCCTTGTGTCTGCCCCCAATCGCTTCCACCCCACACCTTATCCTCTTGCGAGGTTGAGTGTGGCACAATTTCCCTCGTGTTGGTCAGTCATGATGGCTCTACAGATGGGCGGTTCACCTCCCCATCCCTCATTAATTCCTCAGGATCCATCAACCTGCCAGACTGCGAGACATTTAATTCGGGGCCAGTGAGCCGCTTTTGGTTCTCTGAGCCAGTGAAATCCAAATACGATATTAATTCTCAGTGGAAGTTAACGCCACCTTTCCAGGTGCCTTCCACCGCCATCATGGTCTCTTTTTCTGCACATCCCCTCTCAGCAGTCCTGCAATATAAATTCATAATGTTATTCACATTTATTGACCTTTTCCATAAGGTCCATTCACATCACATATTCACATTCATGAGTTTGCTACAGTTCTGGCCAGTCCAGTTATTTTTTTACAAACTGGGGGAAACAGGGTGTTACATTCCATAGTGAAAAAGATAGCATTAAAACGACGTGTCCATAAAACCAAAAGATAAAATTAAAAGGTAATAGTACAAGGATTATACATATGTTACAAAAATTCACCCAAGGTGACCTACCTACAAGTAATACTTCTTGAGGTAGAGCCCATTTCTAGGCTCCACCAAAAAATTTCCCTCAAAGCCCACCAGACAATAAGCACCCTTCTTCAGAACCTCTTTCACGATGAAAGGTCTGAACCACATGGGTTTGAACTTGCCTACCCCTAGGGGGTCCTTATCTTGGTCATAGACCAGGACAAGGTCACCTTCAGAGAAAATCTGAGGACGAACAGACTATCATACTGACACTTGAAATTTTTTTTGTGAGCCTCGTTAGCCAAGGCTACATCACGACGTTTCTCATTGAGTTGCTCAAGGTATAGTAAACACTCTTCAAGTGGTGAAGTGTTGGGAAATAATTGTACTGCCAACTTTAGAGATGGGATCTGGCACTCTATGGGAAAGATTTCTTCTAGCCTGTAAACGAGTTGAAGAGGTGAGAAATTGGTTGCAGTCTTAACAGACGCTCGGTAGGCCCATAATGTCGGGTATAACATAAAATTCCAATTTGATTTGGCTGAATTGATCATTTGTTGTAGAATGTTATTAAGAGATTTATTTACAGCTTCCACCTGACCATTCACTTGTGGGTAGTAGGGTGATGAATGTTCTTTCCTCAACCCAAGCATTGATGTTAACTTAGAAATCATTTTGTTCTGAAAGTGACTACCATGGTCAGTGATAATCTCTCTCAGGATGCTAAACCTTGCTATAATTTGGTTAAACAAAAAGAGAGTTGCGGTATCTCCGTCATCTTTGAACATTGGCATAGCTTCAACCCACTTGGCGAAGTAGTCTACTGCTATGATGATATAACAATGCCCCCTTGCTAAAGGACGGTTGCATGTAGTGTAATCAATCCCCCACTTGGTAAAGGGACAAATGGTAATGACAGGAAACATGGGATCGGGGTGTGCCCTCATCTTCCGAGAGAAGATCTGACACAGGTGGCACTTCTTGACTGATTCAACACAATATTTACTTAATGTCAGCCAGAAGTAACTGGCTCATAGAATCTTTTGGGTTGTTTCCAACCCAGACAAATGACCGCCACATGCTCCAGTGTGGCAATCGTTAAGCACGATTTATGCTTCTTCATGAGTGAGACATCGTCAAAGGATGCAATCTACACCTCGACGATATAAATTATCCTTGAGTATGATATAGTTCTTGGCCTGATAGTGACACTCATATTGAGAAGCAGAGGCAGGGCACTTCAAATTCTGGAGATAGACAAGTACATATCCATACTAGGGGTCTGAAGATGCAATCAGAAACATGTCTCCTTTAATAAGCGACTCTTCGGGCATAACATCACCTGACTCAACCAAAAGTTCTGAGATAAGTTCCGCAAAGACCAATGACTTTTTGGATTTTGCCGAAACAAAATCTAAGTCAAATTCCTAGAGGACAACTATCCATCTACTGATATTTCCACCAATTACCTGTCGTCAACATGTATTGAAACAGCTTCACAATGGAAATGATGGTGGTCTTGCGAAACAAGATATAATGACGGAACCATTGGACAGCATGAACTGCTACCAACATAAGTTTCTCAACATGGGAATAATTGAGTTCTGGTCAAACTAGGCCTCGGATCAGGTAATAAATTACATATTCTGAGAGAAAATGATCCTCCTAAACCAAAACCATACCGATGGTTGACTTTTCCACAACCAAGTATAATAATAAATCTTCATTATAATTGGGTGGCCGAAGCAGAGGGGCATTCGCGAAGGCGCATTTCAACGCCTCGAAAGAGCGTTGAGCAGCTTCGTCCTAGTGAAAAGGAACGTCCTTCTTCAATAAACGCATAAAGCCCTTTATGATCTCGGCATATTTTGTGATGAAACGCCGTAAAAAGTTCACTTTTCCCTGTAAACTTTGAAGTTGAAGGATTGTGCGCAGAGGAGGCAATTGAACTATTGCCTCAAATTTTAGAGGATTGAACATGATCCCTGTTGTCAAAACTATGAAACCTAGTAGACAACCTGACGTTACGCAAAAAATGCACTTGTTTGGATTCAAGCTAATCCAGTAGTAGAAACATCATTCAAAGATAAGTCAAAGGTGTGTGGGATGATCATCTCTCTTATGCGATCGTGATGCTAAATCGTCAAGGTAGGTCTCGACTATACGCTTGAGATCGTGGAAATCAAAAGACATGGCCCATTGAAAGGTAGCTCCAGCATTTTTCAAACCAAAAGGCATCTTATGATAAGAGAGTGTACCCCATAGAGAAATGAAAATGGTTTTGTGTTGATATTCGGGTTTGATTGTAGTCGAGAGGGGAATCGACCACTTCAACCTCGACGCATATGGTCTTTCCCCATAAATGTACGAGGAAAGAGGGGATGATCCCATGTGGTTGGAATGAACGACCGTCGAAAGTGGTAAGAAGATTCGGTGATTGAGAAAAAATGGGTTGGTTAATGGCTTTCCAACACGCCAATGAAATCACTCGTGTCGAGGTGCCCTCATCAACCACTGTGCATAAAATGTTCCGGGTAAAAATTTTCGTGGTGTAATCCACTACTATCTGAAATTCCACGTGGTAAGGGAGATGAGGTTTTAAGTCGGTCGTATCAACCATGATCATACCCAGATTACAAGTCTTAGCAGACCCTAGGGTGGCTAACAGAGACTTTCTCTAGGAAGGGCAGCTCTAGAGGACCTCCAAAGTGGACATCGCACAAGGGGTTTGTGACAAATCCTCCACCATAGAGTAGTTCTAAGAGGCCATTGCATTTGGATTGTGAGAAGATTTCTTGAACGCACCTTTTGGGATGTGTGTCATTGTTTTACCCAACGTCTTCTCGTGATGGAGAGGAAGAGGTGTGTTTTCGACTTCTTTACTCTTCTAATAGTTGCTTGGTATTCCGTAATAATGTGCTCTAGTCGATATATAGGCATCACCTTTCATGATATAAAATTTTGAGGACAAAGGATTACTCGAAGAAAGAGGGGGTCCTTGACTTCCGCCTTCCACGCTCGGAGAGGCTTGAGTTAAATTTTTCCCATGTTGAAATGGGTTTGTTAATACAGTAGGATATTGTTGCACCAATAATGTTTGGGCCTCCGCAAGCCGAGGGAACTAGTGAGTTAGCTAGTATTTCGTGCGCATTTTACATAGATACTTCAACTTCTTCCTTTATGTGTTTCCCTCACCAGCATTATTGGTATATTTCTTATCCCCCTTACCCTTCTTTCACTGTTTTTTCTTTCCTTCAGGTTGTTGGGTGGCCTTTGGGTTTGTCAACTGCACAATGTGTACATCCGACGTTTGGGTAGGAGTGGCAACCGGACCAGTGGTCAGGGTGGTCGTTTTCTGCTATATTGAAAATTGTTGCAATTGTTTTGACAGTTGATCAGCAGGCTTCGCTTGCATTGAACCAATAATACCATTGGCATGTGGTCCAACTCTCTGTCTGGTCTTGTCAAGTATTGACCTTGGTGCATCTGGCAAAATTTTGTAAAGTAAACCAAATTGAGAGTAAATCAGCTCTAGTTGTTGAGCTCTCATTATCGCATCTTCTTCTGAAAAGACCCCCGACATTGTGACATCTTTGGAAAGATGAGGAACCAAATACTTAAGGAACCACTCTGTTATAGGATAAATCCGTAGGTGCGGACACTAACCGATCTCCCTAGATCCACCTGGTATCTAGAAAAAAACATGACAGAATAATACACTTTCCCTAAATCTAGCCTATTGAATGAACTAAGAGATAAGGGTTATGGACATACCTTGTGATCGCTTTCCTTATGTCTCTGTTTTTTCAATATTTGCTTCAATGCTCTCATCCCGTCCATATCAGAACAAAACGAACCAATTGAAGTAAATACAAGTTAAGATATTCAATGATATTCAATGACTAGTCTATACATATGATCAAGGAATTATGTAATAAAATGACATCATCTTTATGGGAAAGGGACATATTGTTGTATTAATTCAATAGAAAGTGAAACTTACAACCTGAGCCTTGATTTCATAGGTCTCCTTTTGACGGCTTCCAGCTCTGACACACACACTTGCTCCTGTATGAAGAAAGTCTACCACATGTGATGACCTTGCTGTTGTCTCTTGTTGTTGTAGCATCAATCCTCCATACAGTCTTGCACCAATTCTCTAATCAATCTCTTGCTAACTTGTTGCTAACTGAACTTTTATTAACCCTTTCCATAAGCAATCCCTTCAATATATAGGAAGAGGTAGATTAGTTACTTGGATAGGGAATGATCCCAAGATATCTGGAATGACAGTACTTGAGTAACCACTCGAAAGCCAACTCACTCCTTCTAGAAGATTCCCTTCTAGAAGGTTCGAGATCTTTATATTTTTCCTTTTTAAAAGCATGTTCGCACCCTAACCATGAGTACAGTGTGAGAAGTTCACACCCCAATCTAAAGCAGACTGCAAGAAACTAGTATTCTCGCAGGTGAACATATAAGTAGCCTGCGAACATCTTTCAAAGTGTGAATTCTGGAAGAAGACAACTGTAATGTTTCTCAGGAAAGTGTTCTTGATAATGAGTTTGATTTTCCATCATCATGATATCATCATGAAATCATCACAATGACCAAATTTGTGGATAACACACTCAAGTAGAAATGCTGGTGGGACTGGCACTTTTATCAAATCTTCTAGCATCTCCATTATCGGATGTGATCTTAGATATGGTCCTCTTTTGTCTACTCAAAGTTGGCCAACAATTCTATGTCGACATCGTATCTCATGGGTAATTGGAAATGTTTTAATACAACCATTGCCAATTCTTCAAAGGAAGAGTATCTTGAGTGTTCAATCTCAATGTACCATTTCGCAGCACTCCCGATGAGAGTGCGTTGAAATAAACACCACTGTATGGAGTCATATTTCAATGAGTTGGATGAGCACCAAAGATGGAAGGTGGTCACATGATCTCCTGGATCTTCATTAGGCTTGGATTTGAACTTTGGAATGTCTGAAGGCAAATTGGTTGGCATAGGAGGCCAACTCAAATCATGACAGATGGGGTCATTTAATAACCCTTTCAAGTCTGGCAAGTGTAGAGTTGCCATAAATGGTAGTTTGGGTTGTGGATTGTAACTAGGGAAAAGGGAGCTTGGAATTTGACTGGCACCAAGGTTCGGGTAATAACCATTGTCGTGACCAGCGTACAGGTTCTTCACTTGTTGAGATGTCATCGGTTGATTCCTGTAATAGGAAGTAAAGGGTTGGGCTTGTATCACATTCCAAGGATTTTGGGGAGGGATGCCCCCTGTCGATCCAATGGGAATAGGTGTTGAGCCTTTCCCGGGGTTCCATTGGGTATGGAAGGGCTTGCCCATGGTTAGAATCCCTAACAAGGGAACTGATCCCTACCACGAATTCTAAGTTCCTTGTGAGGAAGGAATTCCTAAGTTTTCCTCCTGTGCAAGAATAGTACCCTGTACAGGATTTTGTTGTCCATAACCGAGGTTTCCCCCGGTCGTGATGATAACTAACGAGAAAGTTTTCTTAACAAACGTGCTAAACAAAGAGAATGGTGTCGAACCAACTAGCATGGTATAAGAAGGAAGTGCTTGACTACCTTCTCCGAACGAACTATAGTTGGTGTTTGGCCCGACGTAGTATTGGTGAGCACCTCCGAGCGAAGGGAATGAAGGAGGTATATGAACCCCTACGCAAGGGAAAGTGTTATAGGGTGTTGAAGTCCCCCCCATAGATCCTTACAGAGGAGCGTTGGAACTCCCTGCCCCTATACCTAAAGTCTATAGAGTGGAGTAGGAAAGTACAATACTCGTACTGAAGCCAGACATCTCGTATGAGAACAGAGGGCATGTTTCACTCTAGGTGAAAGGAGTAGTGATCGCCACTATAGATGATATTGGACCATTGATCAAGGTAGAGGCAGTCAAGACCATAGTGGCTCGAACCAATGATGGCTGGTTAGGAGGTGGAGCACCCCCTAAGGTGATAGTCGTAGAGGGAATGTTATAATCCCCTAAAGAAGTAGCAACGTTTTATTTCATTGTTTCTTGTGACACTGCTTGGTGCTCGTAAGGTTCAACCTATATGACGATGGGCATCGATAGATCAGTGATGGGAGGGTTATAGGGACCAATGGATTCCTCTCCAAGGTCAGAAATGATTGGTTCCTCCGGAATCAAATGTTCTCTTCTCAAAGATGTGATGGGCTCAGTTTCCTATGGCCTGGTCATCTCAAAAGACCCTTGTTGGTCTAGTTTTTTCCTTAGTGGTTGCGGGGTTGACTCCAGATCAACTGGCGGCAGGCTAAGAAGCCTTCGTGACCAGTGGAGCTCCTAATCCTCCATTGTGTGAGAATATCAATGACACGCTAGGGTTTTCTATTAACGTTCAAGAACCAGCACACACTAGAAAAATTCCTTATGAGATAAAACAAGTAGTCACTATCTAGTTGGAAGAACAGTTACAACAACCAACACTAGAGAAACTTAGTGGTGCAAGTGCAACTCGAATACAAAAGCACACTCTGGGTATACTCTACAAAGCATGGCATGATGTCTGTCCTAGGTACCGCAGTATACCCCCGCAGTCACCTGTGTAAGTCACTAGAATGATAGGCAACTAGGTTTCCATCTCGTAAACAATAGCCAGGCAGGTACAATCTGTTAGAGCTATGTAAATTTCCAAGAGGTTGTTAGGAAGAAGAAATCTACGAGAGGTAACTTTATCCAACCGCTTTTGAAGCTGGGATCTATCCCTTCCAAGAGAGGGATCTCTCTATATGATTTAGATATGTTTCAATTTTTTAAATATTAGGTTAGATAAATAAATAAGTCGGTTTAGTTGTCGTAGTGTTTGTCGAGTTGGTTGAGATAGTTTACACATCCATTGGGCTATGGGGCCCGTGTCGTGTATATGAAATCCAAACCAGAAAAACAAAGAAACCTTTAACAGTGTGAGATAATATAATCACTGGATTCTTTAGTAGCATAAATGAGGAATAGCAGAAAAAATGAGAAAGACAATTACAACAAGGAAGCAGTTAAGAATTTCTTTATTGTAAAATGAGAAGATAAACACTTAAATATTTTGAGTCAGAAACAGGGTATACGAGATAAATCCTACAACATTCGTTACTCCTAAAGATTAGATTTAGAAAACAGTATGATAACAAAGTGAGAATAACATTTAACGTAGAGAGAAAAACATCACCAATGAATACACGCAAGAATCCTGTAAAAGTGCCTCTTTGTGTTAATGGAAGATCTCTTCAAAAAATATTACAGTCTGATAGCTTGCAGGGAGTGAATCTCAAAAACCCTCAATACTTCAAAAGATGAAGTATTTATAACTCAAAATTACAAACAATCCTGTCATCAAAGACCAGGACATGCTAAATATATTTTTAGCCTAACTAATTTAACAAATTTCAGAAATCTAGGAACTGCTTGATGATGTGTCACAACTGCATGATGTTTTTTGGGTGAACCGTTGGTGAGGCATCTACACGACCTCATCTTATTGGACAAATGACTGGGTTGGGATAGCTCATCAGCTACTTGATCAGATCACATATTTCCTCCCATCGAAGATGACTAGGCACATTGACATTGAGTAGCCTTCGATAAACTTCATCCATTTTTGTGTACTTGGCGAAGGTAGGTTTGGTGATGAAGATGTATCGAATCTCATG
Source organism: Picea engelmannii (assembly GCA_009831015.1). NCBI lineage: Eukaryota > Viridiplantae > Streptophyta > Pinopsida > Pinales > Pinaceae > Picea > Picea engelmannii. The sequence goes on from ML816501.1 coordinate 86,265, forward strand.
ATGAATACTGATGTCCCACTGAAGTGAATCTAGAAATGTCTTGCTAGTGATGCTTCCTTGATTTCCTGAAAACTTTGAACTGTCCTTAGCCACATCGCCCAGTCTCTTTTTGTAGTCTGGGAGTGTCATCAATTTGTCATTGATTACCTTCAGGCCAGGAAGAACTTTCTTCTGCAGAGCCTCAATTTTACTAAAAAAACCTTTGTACTCCTATGTCCATGGATTGAACCTTTTCTTCCAGCTGAATCATTAATCCTCTCTTGGTCAAAACTCTTTTGACCTCAAGGATGGTCTCTATTCTATCTTCAATTTTAAGCTCTTCCAGCTCCTCCCTGGTCTTATAATTTAGGAACTTGATGATTTCATTAGCCTGGGTGGGCATCTCTCCCAATTCTGATCTGATCTTCTCAATGGCCTATTTTCTTATCTGCACCAAATCATTTTTCTCAAGCATGATCTGTATCATTGGCCATATCTCATTCATAGACTTGGTGATGTCTATCCAAATGCTTTCTTTAACTTTGGCCAGAGTTTTACTTGCCATTGTTTGCTTCTGGAGCTATTGTAACTCTTGTATGAGCTGGTCTGACACCTGTTTTTCCTTGGAGAGGCTGATTTGATAGGAATATTTGAGTTCCTGAAGGTTTTCAATCTCCTTCTTGAGCCTGCTAATCTTTGTTTCCTGCAAGCTCATCTTTTCCATAGACTTAGCCAATTCAGTTGTCTTTTCCAGACATGTCAGTGGATTTGTCGATGGGACTTCTGCTACTGATGTTGTGCTCACTCCTGAAAGTGGAAATGCACTCAATGGAATGACTTCCATTGGCTTCATCTGTTCTTTCTCTTTAGCCAACTTCTCCATCTCAGCTTCCATTTCCTTTAGTTGTGTATTCTTCTCCACGATTAGTTTAAGCATCTCATCATTTTCTCCCTCTGTCTCTACTATTTCCTTTGCCTGTGAATCCTTTGTGGGTGGGAGTTTCAATTGTTTCCTTAAGGAGGCTATGTCTGCATTTTTCTTTTTAATCATCTCCTCAGCTACCTTCATGTTCGAGAGATCATACCCGATCTTAAGGACCAATTCCTCCAAACTCTTGATCTTGTTGTCCTTGGCAAAGGACGATATCTTCTCCAATTTCATCTGTGTTTGGACATTGTTCAGGGACACTTGAAATTTGGACGTGGTAGTGGAAGCATGTGTCATCATATAGAATACCATTTCCCCTATTTTCTTCTGGAAATCCATCTGATTAGTCAAATGCACATCCTTAGTCTAGAATTCAAAGGTGGCCCTTTTGTAATCAGTCATTACCTTTGGGTCTGGCACCTATTCTTGGAGGAATTCCATATGCATTCTCCCCTTCTCAATGTCAAATGTCGATAGCATCCTATGTTGTGCAGTCGATGTCTGCTTCTAGAACTGAGCACAAGTGCTACTGGTCAGGGTCTGATTCCTTTTCTTGATCAGATCATATTTTTCAAAAATGCTCAGCTTCGGTCCTACCTTGCCTGGTTGGGTGGTTGATGGAGTATCTGTATATTTCTTAGGCAACGCTGAGGTTATGATATGCTGGAGGCTTTCAATGAGGGGTGGCCTATCAACCTTGGTCACTATAGTAGACGGGACTTCCTTTTCCCCAGTCGGGTTAGGAACTGAAATGGTTTTAGGCCTCTTGGTATGCAATTGGAATTCTTCTAACGACACCTCAATGATAGATGGAAATAAATCTTGCCTAGGCCTTTTCTCTTTCAGAACTTTTGGTGTGGTTGTTTGCGATACAGTAGCCGGGGGATCCTGCTGTTCTACTTCAACCAAAGTGTTAGGTTCCCATACTATCTGGTTTGCAAATTTCTCGTCTTCAGGCCTAGATTCGTGGACATATGGGATGTTCTTGTTTTTCACACTATCTCAGAGATAATCCCACACAGTATCGTAATGCCATGGGAAACTAGTGATGAACTTCATTTCCTTTAGTAGCTTATCTGCTTCCTCTCTAGCGCCACTATTGTTGCAGATGAAAGAGACAATCTGCCCTTTAATTCTGAGCTGTTGTTTTTTTTTAGAGACACAAAATGAATATCATCGGAGTTTATCATTTGTCTTATGTACTCCAGAGAAAAAAATATGACAGGCAGGTATTTAGGAATCTTATATGGGGCCAACTCGCACCCATATACTCTGATCTCAGTGTGATCTTGGTATAAATACCAATCACCTATCTTGGTGTGATTCGAAAGATGCAGGATCCTTTGAACTTCATCATTAATCCTAGGCTCGGGCCTGCCGCTAAGCATACTTACCACTGGGTGATAGAATTGTTCGATGAACTGCTTAAAACTGAAATCTGTGGAGTTATGATTGAGAAAGGAGGTCCATGCGGTCACTGCCTGGGGTCTACCATCTCCATCCATCTTCTGCATAGAAAAAGAAAATTTTTCCGCTTGGAAGAAAATGAACAAGTACGCCAGTATGGAAGAATAACAAAACATGCCTTCCGTGGCGAAATTGACAAAATGTTCGTGAATATTGTTCGCCAGGAACGTGCTGAAGTCGAACTGGGTAGTGGGCTTCTCATCGGTGGAGAAAATGGATAAAAATCCCAAAATAGGTTCATCTACCCACTGATCTGAATAGTATCCCAACAAGGCGCATAGGGACGAGATGATCTGGTTTCCTTTGGTCAAAAACATGGAAGAAGAATAAGGGGGATTTGTGGAGGGAAATTGAGTGGATGGTGGGAGGAAAAGCTCAAATATTTGAGCTCTTTGGGGGAAAGTCATCTTCTGGTATAATTATGTGAGGATTTCAAGGTTAAAAGGTGATACGGAGTCAGCTCAAGGTATTTGCATCACTTGGTCGATGGTTTCAGGTGTGATGAGGAAAAGAACTTCTCCAGAGGAGGACATGATGGCTCTTTGCTCGGGAATGTAGTGGGCTTGGCACTTGAGGGAAAACTTTGGAAAAGAGTGAATATGAGGAAAGAGATATACGGGTAGATTGGAATCCCAAAGTCCAATTTCGTCACTCTGGTCCAGGAAAACTTCTTTGAGCCATGAATGGAGGTCTGCGAAATCGAAATCTCACTTTGTATCTACGATTAAATAATCTTTGTCGGCCAGTGGATTCCTGTCGAGGTCGACAAGAGGCGGGAGAAACAGATTTTCCTCTCCTTCTGTTCATTTTGACTTTGGCGCCATTACTGCAACAGTACCTGCAAAAAACAACGTTAGTGGGGAAAACTATAGGTGGGGGTGACTGATTGAACGGAGAAAAACGGTGTAAAAATTCTCTGGTGTGATGAGTGGGTAAATGGTGAAGGAAAGAAGAGTGAGGGTAGTTTTGAGTAAATGGGTGTCCATTGGGCATGGGGGACAGGTCAGCTTGTTAACAGATAGGTTATCCAGTAATAAATGGCCAACGGATCACTTAGAGTGTGAGATGGTAGGTGATGGTGACATGAGGATTACGGATGGGTGAAGTGGCGGTTACCGATTGGGGTAAAAATCATGGTGAGGGGGCTTGCCATGAGTGAATGAGGGGGAAGTACTGGCGGAAATTATGGGACGTGACTCTTTCGGGAAAGGTGGATGATGACATCAGGAGGTGACGAAGGTATGTTAGATGGTAAGAGGCAGTGGGATTCGGGACCGGTATATTAATGCCATGTGTAGATAGGGGCCTGCCAGAGGAAAGATTCCATTCCAGACCCCCCCCCCCCCTTCAGTTAAAAGAAGATCAATCGAGGGGGTATGAAAAACACCTTGATCCATTGATCTGTGCACTTGCTTCTTGGCCGCAGATCTATGCGCGTTCTTTATCACACATTCTGGACCCCCCCCCTCCATTAAAGGCAGAATGGACGGGGGGGTCCGGAATCCAATATTGATCATAGATATGCGTGCTTAAACCTGAGTTGTCTAGATGCGCGTGGGTCTTATCAGTAATTCCGGACCCCCCTCCATTAAAGATAGAACGGTCAGGGGGGTCCAGAAAGATTTGTTCACCACAGATCTGGGTGCAATCATCTGGACCATTTATATATGAACGGAGCATAAGTGAGGTCGCGAAAAATACATGCACCGAGAAACTTAGGATAAGTGAATTTCACGGGTTTTTCCAAGCCTTTTCATGTATACACCACCATGGGGCTTGACCAACACCATTTTTAAGCATCTGAAACATGGTGCAAAATTTACATCCAGCTGGTTTTATTGAAATAAAGAAACTATCATATATTCTAACCTAGCTTCCTATGACAATTAACCCATATTATACTGTTGGGATAAGAACTTACTCTACCCTGGGGATATCTGACCAATATTATACAGTCTGGCCAAATTTATTCACTAATCTAACCTAGATACTTTGGCTAAGATTAAACGGTTTAGCCAAACTCATTCCTTAACCCTATCAACATCAATTTAAAAAGAACTTGGCCATGCTTGAAAGGTATGGACCAAGTTACTATTATTGCATGGGGCTTTATTAAAATTCTTTTATGCCCTCTTTTCTTTTTCTTTTTCTTTCTTTTATTTTTCTTTCTTCTTTCTTTTTCTTTCTTTTTTCTTTTCTTTTCTTTTTCTTTTCTTTTCTTTTTCTTTCTTTTTTCTTTTCTTTTTCAAATTATTTGCAGAATGAAAAATCATTTGTCAACATGTTGGAAGCCAATTCAAATTTTTATACTGTCCTTATAAGCTTCCTACACCAGTGTTTTGAAACCCTTGATCTTCATCGCAATCTTTGAATAAAAACGACACTATTATTTCGCACATTTACACACCTGCCTTTGTTCTTGTTTTCACGACTGCAAGTGTGAAAACTTTAATTTCAAAGTCACATTAAAATCGTCACTGGATTATCATGGTCACTCTTGTCTATGTGTTGATTTCATTTCCAATTTAATTATAGTCGCACAGCTGGCAAGGCTCCAAGATCTTTACTCATTTGGTATTCTTTAATTGTTAATATGACTTCGTTTTTATAAGACCGTGATGATATTCTTATGATCGAGTTTTTGATACATTGGTGGTTTTGATTTTCTATAGTCTTTCATCGATTTCCTTGACACATTGGTTTCACAAAAACACATTGACGTTTTGGTTATACCCTTGGTGTAATCATTTCATACAACACATATTTCATATGATCGAACCCTTGGTGTTGATTACGAATCATTGTTTTGGTTTTAAAACTATGCTAATACTATTGCTTGCGCAAATGTTTGGTCGACTTACCATATATTTCATTAATTCTTTGAATGGCATAGTTTTTGACATATGCAATAGTGATTTGAACCGCTATATGCGGTTGGTTGTACTGAGGGAAATGACTGTTTTGCATGGGTTGATCTAGCTTCACCACCTTCGCACATTCGGTCATTAGTGCCTTCCCCCTATCCTAGGTTAACTTTGTTGTTTTCGGGTAAGCATGTGAGCTATCAACCCTGTGTATACTCTGTTCAAACCCTTTCCCGTTCACCCAGCTCACTGTGTGCTCCCGTCTATGGCACCTGTGGTGTGCATAGAGCCAAATGGTAGCCAAACTCTGTTGCTATTCGATAATGCCCATAAGGATTTAGAAAATGGTGGTTGGATGGTGTTTATCCAAAGGTTTGAGGGTTTCAACCTTTTGGTTGCCCAACAATTCACCCTCACCTTTGACAGATGCAAGGCTAAGGTCAGAGACATACATTGAGAAAAAATGATGATCTTGTTAGTTTCATTTTTTATTCGACAACGATTTTGTTAAGTGCTAAGTCGACATAAAATATTGCATGAATGATTTGTTTGATCGGTTACAGTTTGTGTCGATTGAAATTGATTCATGAAAATGATTTCATTGGTTTCGATTTTTAAAACGACTATGTCTTCTCCGAATTGGAAATAAGAGTTCTGTGACAAATCCCACATATCTTGTTATCATTTGATTATAATTTCATTGCTTCAATTTGCATATAAGTTTTGATTTGTTGTAGTATGAATGACTCGCTTTGTTTGATTTAATAAAAGATTTGGTTTAATAATTCAAATATATTTCTGTTAGCATTTCATTGATTTAAAACGATTATGTTTTCAAATTAGACCAGCTACAGAATCGCAAGATTCTGTAGCTAGTCTTAAAATTTACATTTTGTTAATTTTACCAATAAAATATCATCTAAACTTGTCTATTCTTGTCCACTTTCAGGTGCATACGAATTTCAATGACAAATTGGGCATGTTGTGGCAGTTTAGGAGATACTTTTGTGATATAGTTATGTTATAGGTTGTTAGTTTTAGGGACTTGGGAGATTATTCCCTGATTTTTTGTAAACTATTTTTGACAATTCCCACAGGGATGTTTTACCCTGTGGTCTTTAAATACCTGTTATTTTTTGTAAATGACCCATCATTATCACTATTGGGAGAACCCAACTATGGATTTATGATTCATATTGAGATGAAAGTTCATGTCTTGTAATAGCTTTAGCTTTCAGTATATCAAAATTTTATTTCAAGTTTTCTTCATATCAGTTTGCAGTCAATTATCGACTACTTTAGCTACCATGATTCATTGCAAGTTGATGTGATTTGGTTTATATGTTGTCCATGTCTGATCTATCTTATTTTAAAAGTGCAGCATTCACTTTGTTTCAATTTAAGGAATTAAAGGTTTACCTTCTTCGTTAAATGAATCATTTTTTACAAATCCTCGCACACAAATTTATCTAAATGTGATGATTTGTAAATTATAGGATTGTTGTTATTTTTTATGTCTTGTTTGTCCTGACATTTATATTTGAAGAGAATTGTTGCTTCTTGTTTACGAGAAGCTTGTGGATAATATAGTGTGGTTTTTCTCCCTCCGAACAGCTAAATCAACTATTGCATACAGGACAAACCTGAAGCATTACTTCAGGTCAGTTTGCTATTTGTTATTTAATAGTTAATTTATTAATGTTATTTAAGTAGTTTAGATAGATATATATATAGTTTAGATTCTTAGTTTCTTAGCTTAGACAATTTTTATTTAATTTCTTTCTCATAAAATTATAAAAATAAAAAAACAATAGTTTCACTATCTTAGGAAAGTTTACAAATGATTTTTGTAGGTTTTCATTTAAATCTATAGTCTGTGAATATTGTATATTTGTAATTGGAACTAACTCTGTTGATAATTGAACATTTAATTTTATAGAATTATTGCTATTTAGTATAGATAATAGACTGTATATATTTAGTTCAGATTTTTTTATTAGTTTGCTTTAATTTTTGTTTTCTTTAGATTAGTTCCTTAGTGTAGTTTTCTTTCATTTTCCTAGGAATTAGATCATCTAACGGAGCCGCTAAACCCATCAGGGTGGGTCATCCCAAACGGCTTGGGTTATTTAGACAACCCCAGACCGGATCCACTCTTCCAGTTGGCGAGCGGTCAATTTTTCCCGTCAACAAATGGCGCTAGAAGGTGGGCCTGGAATTTATTAATGGCACGAGGCGGTCGCAAGAATCCTCCACCAACTAATCGCTCACCTATAGTGACAAGAATTCATTTGAGTGAAAACATTCCCTCTCAAACAACAACCACATCAAACAGCGATCCACGGATCACAGTCAAACCAACAACCCCAAATCCTACAGGTGGTAACATACAAGAGATTGTCTGCCAATCTCTCATAAGAACACATAGTGCCTTAGCCCATTTAAGGCAACCAAATCGACCTTTGGACCAACCTTTATATTTCTCTAATATCAAAGAACAAATCGGAGGCACTAACCACACTGTGAACCCTACAGATCCAATCCTCACTCCTGCTGTAGGGGGATATAGGATACCTCCCTCACCACCTCCATCATCCCCTTCTTCTTCTGGAGAAGACTCTTCTGAAGAAGGTAGTTCCTCTTCTCATCCTTCCACACCGTTGTTGGCAGCCAATTCGTATTTTCATACTGTCCTTATAAGCTTCCTACACCAATGTTTTGCAAACTTTGATTTCGTCGCAATCTTTCTAATAAAACGACACTATTGTTTTATATGTGTTTGCACACTTACCTTGGTTCTCGTTTTCACGACTGCAAGCGTGAAAACGCTGGTTTTTGAAGTCATATTAAAATCATCACTAGATTGTTGTAATCACTCTTGTCTCTATGTTCATCGTGTTTTCCAATTTATTTATCATTACACAATTGACAAGGTTCCAAGATCATTATTCTTTTGGCATTCTTATTTGTTAATGAGACTTCGTTTTACAAGACTATGGTGATAGTCTTTTGATCGAGTTTGTGATTCATTGGTGATTGGATTTATATGTTCTTTGATCAATTCACTTGGCACATTGGTTTCATAAAAACACATTTGTGTTGTGGCAAGACCCTTGGTATATTTCGTTTCATACAACACATAGTTATATAATCAAACCCTTGGTGTGATTTCGATTTACTGCTTTGGTTTTGAAACTATGACTATTGCTCGCGCAAACATTTGGCCCACTTACCATATATTCATTGGTTGATTGAATGGCATAGTTTTTAACACATATGCAATAGTGGGTTGAATAGTTATATGCGCCGATGGTTGTACTGTGGGTAATGACTGTTGTGCATGGGCCTAAATAGCTCCACCACCTTCGTACGTTCTGTCATAAATGTTTCCCCCTATCCCGAGTCACCCTTGGTGTTTTCGGGTAAGCCTGTGAGCATTCTGCCCCTGCGTATACTATGTTCAAACCCTAGCCCCTGCAGCCTGCTCATCGTGTGCTCCTGTCTATGGCACCGTTGGTCCATATAGAGATGAATGGTAACCAAAATCTGTTGTTATTTGATAATGCCCATAAGGATTTAGAAACAATGGTTGGCTAGTGTTTATACAAAGGTTCGAGGGTTTCAATATTTTTGTTGCACAACAATTCGCCCTTACCATTGATGGGTGCAAGGCTAAAGTAGGTGACATACAGCTTGAGTTGAATGAAGAATTCATAAGCTCTGCTACAGGATTGTCGGCCACAGAGGAAAGATGGTTCAAAAACTCCAAAGTCGATGAAGTGTCGTGGCCTTTTCTATTCGTATCACAAAAGGTTGTGTCATGTGAAGGTACGAAACATTTATGACAGAACGGTATGACCTGTGAAGGTCGGTATGGATTGGTTTTTCTTTATCACCTCCAGTTGTTGATGAATTTCATGGGTTATCCTTTGAACATGCCGCATTGCTTCTTACATAGTCTTTACAAGATGGCTAAGAGGTTCAAACGCGAGAAAGATGATAGCATCTTGTTTCACCATGGCTTGATTACACTCATCGACGTCCACCATTTAAACCTTCATGGCGATAATTGGCAAGACTCTCTATCTCGAAATGGCTTTGTTGATTCAGAGTCTGTCCAAATCAACAATCCTGTGGGCAGTGAGACTATGGTCAGACCACCCGTGCCATTCCATATCCTTCTACCCCCTGTCAAACCCTCAATTTTTTCTGACATCGACCTACCTGATACCCTAACCAACCCTTGCACAAAAGAAAAGATAGAGGTTGTTAAGAAGCCTGTGAGTAAGAGAGTCAAGGGTAATCCTACTGTCGACAGCAAGGGTAAGAAAAATGCTCGATCGATATCGAGACTTTCCCAGAATAAACCTAAGCCAAATGTCAACCAAAAGCCCATAGTTCTGAGCGAGGACTCAAACTCCGACATCGAGGGTTTCCTAGATGAAGAGTATTCCTATTCCCATGGTCTATGCTCTGAGCAACCCTATGACTATGTATCTAATTTTCCCCCATGCCTAAAGAACAATCCTAAATACCCACGAATCAGGCTACATAATGAAATCCCTGGTGGCTTACACAAACCCTTGCCTGTGTTATCGAAGCCCGAGAAATCATCCTGCATCCAATGCAATGTGTGGATAGAGCGTTATTTCATGGACGTCCCCTTGCTGCAACCAAAGATCAATTTGTCTTCGGGAATGTCAAATCGGCAACAGTCTTCATCAATTAAAAACTATCATAATCGAAGTCATTTCTTATTGTCCAGGTATGAATTTCAATATGAGTTTTGCTTTGTAAGTTTGCTTGAATTATTGTAACATATTCGGTTTTGCTTCCAAATGAGCTCTATTCGTTTTGATTCGAAATGATTCTGTTATAGTTTAAACAATTTTGTTATGGATCCTGTACAGTAGATTCATTTTGATAAACTCAAATGTAGCTATGATTTGGTTATGCGGTTTTGTCGTGCCCAGTTTAGCAATTGATTGGTTTTTTATTCGTTTTGGTTTTTTTTTTAATCAATTCTGTTTGATTTGGTTTGATTTGGATTAGTTTCGTTTGTTCCTAATAAACTCAAAACAACACTGTTGACTTCGATTAGCCAGGAACGACCCTGTTTTGTATTGAATTAATATTCTCATTTGGATTCTGGTTACATTCAACCTGTGCAAAATATCTATTTGCTAAAATCGTGGAGCTCTGTTGATTTATAATGATTGTGTCAAATCCAAACTGTTTCTATTTGTTCTTGTTTTGATTTGATTGTTGCGTATCTTGAGTTAGCACGATTGCTTGTATGAGTTGGAATGGTATCGAAAATAGGTTTGACACTGCTCTGTTGCTTTTGATTTTCAAAAACGATTTTGTTAAGCTCAGATCGACATATTTTGTCTCTGTTGAATTCGTATGAAAAACTCGGCTAATAGTTCATTTTGAAATTGATTCAAGTGATGATTTCGTTGACTGTCAATCGATTTTGTCTGCACCCAATTGGCAATAACAAATGTTTGACAAATCCCACATATCCTGTTATCAACCGATTAATTCAATTACGATTTCATTTGTATCAATTTACATACAAGTTTTGATTTGATTTGCAAATAGAATGGGCCATTTGTATATGTTTAATATAATTCTATTAATTTGAAAAATTGATCCTATTGATTTCGTTTGAATTCGAAAATGATTTTTTTGATGGCTGAAGCAACATAAATTGTTGGTGTTGATTTCAATTGGTTCATGAAAATGATTTCATTGATGTCGAGTTATCCAATACGATTATGTTTACCCGAAATTGTGATAACAAATTGAACGGAGTACATCTATCTCTGTAATCATTTGATTGATCATAATCTTGTCTTCTCTCGAATTAGTATAACAGTTTTTTATTTGAATGATTCGTTTGTTTTCAAATAGCAATTAGATATTTGTTTAATAGTTTGAATTTAATTCTTTGAGTTTTGAATTGGTTTTAAAATGATTATGTGTTCAATTTAGACCAGCTACAGAATCACAACATTCTGTAGCTAGTCTTAAAATTAGATTTTTGACAATTTTATCAACAAGATATCCTCTAAACTTGTCTATTATTTCCTTCTTTCAGGTACATACGAATTACAATGATCAAATGGGCATGTTGTGGAAATATAAGATATATTTGTGTGATATAGTTTTTATTTTAAGTTGTCAGTTTGAGTCACAAAGAGAGACTTGGGATATTTTCCCAGATTTGTGTAAACTGTTTTGATAATTCCCACAAGGATGTTTTACCCTATGGGAGGTCTTTAAATACTTGTTATTTTTTGTAATAATAATGATCCTCACTGTGGGAGAACCAGACTATGGATTTATGATATAGACTGAGATGAAAGTTGATGTCTTGTAACAACTTTCGCTTTCAATATATCAAACTTTTGTTTCGGGTTTTATTCATGTCAGTTTGCAGTTGATTATAGACTACTTTAGCTATCATAATCTATTGTAGGTTGATGTGACTTGATTAATATGTTATCCATGTCTAATCTCTCTTATTTAAAATTACAGCAATTACTTTGTTTCAGTTAATGAATCACAGATTTCTCATCTTCGTTAATTAAATCATTTTATACAAATCCTTGCACACAGATTTATCTAAATGTGGTGATTTGTAAATTATAAGATTGTTGTAACTTTTTTATGTCTTGTTTGTTCTGTTATCGATATTCAAAAGAGCACTGTTGCTTACTGTTTATTAGAGGCTTGCAGAGGATTGATGCGGGTTTCCTCCCATCAAACAGTTGAACTGGATTCTTTACACAGGAAAAATTGGAAAACGTTATCACAGGTTAGCTTGTTAGTGTTATATAAGTAGTTTAGTAGATATATCTATAGTTTAGATTTGTAGTTAGAGTTAGTGTTTTAGTTGCTTAGCTTAGATAGTTAGTTTTTATTCTATTTCTTTATCATAAAACTATAAAATAAAATAAAACAGTTTCGTTGTCTTAGGACAGTTTGCAATTGATTTTTACAGGTTTTCTTCTAAATCTGTAATTTATATATACTGTACATTTGTGATTAAGATTTGATTCAGTTGATAGTTGAATGTTAAATTTCATAGAATTATTATAGTTTAGGTAGTGAATTGCATGTGTAAATAGTTTATATTTGTTATTTAGTTTGCTTTAATTATTGTTTTCATTTAGATTAGTTCATTTAGAGTAGTTTTATTTTGTTTTCTTAGGACTTAGATCGACTAACAGAGCCGCTAAACCTGTCAGGGTGGGTTATCCCAAACGACTTGGGTTATTTAGACAACCCCGGACCGGATCCACTCTTCCAGTTGGCGAGCATTCAATTTCGCCCATCCACAAATGGCGCTAGAAGGAGGGCCTAAAATTAATTAATGGCACAAGGCGGTCGTAAGACTCCTCCACCACCTAATCTCTCACCTATAGTGACAAGAATTCATTCGAATGATAACATCCCCCCTCAAACAACAACCACATCAAACGACGACCCACGGATCACAGTTGAGCCAGCAACCCCAAATCCTACAGGTGGTGACATACAAGAGATTGTCTGCCAATCTCTCATAAGAACTCATAGTGCCTTAGAACGTTTGAGGAAACCAAATCGACCGTTGGACCAACTTTTAGATTTATCTGATATCAGGGAGAAACTCGGAGGCACTAACCTCACTGTGAACCCTACAGATCCAATCTTCACTCTTGCTACAGGAGGATCTGGAATACCTCCCTCACCACCTCCATCATCTCCTTCCTCTTCTGGAGGAGATTCGTCTGACGAAGGAAATTCCCTTTCTCAGCCTTCCACACCGACTACATCAATGGCCAACCAGAACAAACCTGCTAGACCTTGGCTCGACCAGGATGCAGTAGTTATACTCGGAGCACAGCATCCCTTACCCAAACATCCAGAGAAGTGGCTTCCCAAGTTTGACCCTGACTATAAACAGATTGTTGAAGATCACATTAAAAAGTTTATGTTAGCCATAAGACTCCGCAATGTAGAGAATGAAGATGTAGTTTGTAGTTTGTTCCTCTATACTTTCGAGGGCAATGCCTCTACATGGTACTTTTCCCAACAACCCCATACCATCGTGTCCTGGGAAAAGTTCGAGTCGTGCTTTTTGGAAAAGTTCATAGACGGTAAGCCTTTGGAAGTCCTGGTCATGGATCTTTCTAACTTAAGAATGAACCCTAAAGAGAAAGTTAAAGACTTTAATCAAAGATTCTTAACACTTAAGAACCAAATCCCTGCAGATTCCATGCCTGCCGAGAATCTTATAATAGCATACTATACTAAAGCCTTGCATCAAAGTATAGCTATTTGGGTTAAACGATCCAAGAAATCCACGATGTTAGAAGCCTTCGAGGAGGCCACCCATATTGAAAAGGACATACTTAGTCTTAAAGACTCTACTAGCAATGAAATAGAAACCAGTTCATCCTCCAAAAAGAAGATCAAAATCCTCCCTAGACCTACTCAAAGTAAAACACAACCCGAAAGCTCTGATTTAGAAAACTTAACTAAAGTTGTCCAAAAACTGTCGAATCAAGTTATAGATTTGAAAAAGTCAGTCGAAGAAGCTTCCTCAAGAAAAGAGCCTTACAAAACCCTGTTCAAGAAGCCTTTTCCCACCAACCGACCTAATCCAACCACTGAGGGCCTTAATCTAGAAAGTCTGCAATACGCCCTTCAAACAATTCTAGAATCCCAGGATAACTCGATGCCTCCTGAGATTTCTGAGGAGGTTGTTGAACAAGAGACAATTCAATAAGAAGAGTCTTCTCCAAACATTTTTGGACACTTCTCGGATAGCATCTTTCAAGCTAACTTCGAGACAGTCCATCCCTATAACACCAGGAGTAAGACAACAAACAAACCTTCTCCCGAAAATACTATGACTTTGCCTCCAAAGCAATCTATACCAGCTGAGACTAAACAGAGTCATGTAAACCTCAACTTAGATTATGATTTAGTTGAAGATATGAAAAAATTAAGGGCTAACATTTACGTTTATGAGTTATTGAAATTTCCATTTCTACTACAAAACATGTTACAGAATATCTCAGAGAATGGAAAAAATGGTAATTCAAGCAATAGCAAGGTTGTGCAGAACAAAGTTCCTCAGAAGACTTCCACTAAAAACAATCATGATCCTCAATATAAAGGGAGCCTTCCTGTAAACAATGTAAATAATGCAGATAAAGTAGCTTTAGAAACTGCGAGTAAAAAGCCACAAGCTACCACCCTTAGTACTCGCAAAAATGTACCTCCATTTTTGTTAACTTTCGAAATCTTTAATAGAAACATGCACAATTGTATGGTAGAATCATGAGAGTCATCCAATGTGATGCCGTGGTCTATGTGTCAGAAGATTAACGCCGAAGTGGAACCATCCACTTTAAAAATCATACAACTTGATCGAACCAATGTAAAAGTTGTAGGTGAATTAAGAAATGTACTTATAAGATTATCGTCTAACCCCAAGGTTCATCAAGTTATTGATATTATTGTTGTGGATATTCTAGAAGTGTATGGACTGTTTTTAAGCAGGGACTGGTCAGAGCAGCTACATGGCTATTTCGCAACAGATTGGTCTCACCTGTGGCTTCCAGAAAACGTCAAGCCTAACAAGATCAAGGTAAATCATGAACGCTACCTTAAGTTCACGGTCACAGATTTGAACGATCCTAATGAACCATTTACACCTATTGATTCACCCAAAGTACAAGGGATGGATACCTTTTTCGGCAATTTCATGGCCGAGGCTTCAGCTATCACCAACCCAGAACAGTAATCTGAGAGTGTGGCATATGTCCAGCCAGCAGCTTCTACACAATGGTCTCATGCACCCGATAAAAATCAAATTTGGTCTCTTTATTTTGACGGGTCAAACTCCAAGGAAGGAGTTGGTGCAGGTTGCGTTATTATCGATCCGGTAGGTAACAAAACATTGATTGCATGTAGGCTAGAATTTGAATGTACTAATAACACTGCAGAATATGAGGCTTTACTACAAGGTCTCAGAAAATCTTTAGATATGAATATTCAAAACTTGATCATCTTTGGCGACTCCGAAATCGTGGTTAGACAGGTAAGAGATTCTATCCACTATCTGTCTCCGCATCTTAAAAGCTACCAATCCGAGGTATGGAATTTAATGAATAAATTTTTTGCTTTCAATATAAATTCTATTCCTATATTGAATAATTCTTAAGATGATCTATTAGCTTACGTAGATTCTAAACTCTTTCCTGCAGAAGGCTTATCCCCGGATTCATTTTCCGTCGAACCGTTGTTCAGGCCATCCGTTCCTGACAACATAACGAACTGGAGAATCTTTGATGACGATCAAAATATCATTAGCTTCCTGCACATGGAAGAAACCTTTCAAGGCGCGGTGATAGACGAATGCACTCACGACGACAATTTGCACGATTTCACAGTAATACCAGATCTGAGAACTCCTGAATCGTCATCGAACATGGTAAATTCAATCCCTAAATATATAGTTAGATTAGAGAAATTTTACGATCTTCAAGATAAATTTAAAAAGTCGGTCAATTGTAAAACCAATAGTTCCTCGTTATCTTATGAAAAAGTAAACTTAGTAACTAATGACAATCCCCAGTGAATTAATTTAGGGTTGGGGTGTTCTCAACAAGACAAAGCTGCATTTATTAAATTGTTCAAAGAATTTAAAGATGTCTTTGCATGGACGTATGATGACTTTAAAACTTTCGACCCTAACATCATACAACATGTCATTCCTATGAAACCCCAAACCTCACCCTTTCAACAAAAAATGAGAAAAATGCACCCTAAGTTGGAACCGACCGTTAAAAAAGAATTGAATAAACTCCTTAATGCTAAGATAATTTTTCCAGTTAGGCACACCTAATGGGTTTCTAACCTTGTCCTTTTCTGGAAGAAAAGTGGGGAAATCCGACTATGCGTCGATTTTCGAAACCTTAACAGAGCGTCTGATAAAGGCAACTATCATGTCCCACCCATGGAACATATCCTTCAACTGGTATCTAGTTCTGAGAGGCTATCCTTACTGGATGGTTTCTCGGGGTACAACCAAGTCCTGATGTCTCCTCCGGACCAACTTAAAACTACCTTCCGCACCCCATGGGGCACCTACGCTTATCAAAAAATGCCCTTTGGATTGATTAATGTCGGTGCCACTTTCCAGAGAGCAATGGACATTGATTTCTAAGGCCTAATCAATCAGTCTGTCATAGTTTACTTAGATGATGTTACTGTATTCTCTAAAAATAAAACCGATCATCTATCTCACTTACGAGCCATTCTACAGCGATGTCATAAATACGACATTTCCTTGAATCCTAAAAAATCCATTTTTGCAGTAGAATAGGGTAAACTCTTGGGATTTATTGTGTCAAGTGAAGGGATGATTATCGACCCCGAAAGGACTCAAGTCATCGCAAAAATTCCCCCTCCTACATCCAAAAAATCTATGCAGTCTTTCTTAGGCTAGATTAACTTCGTGAGGAGATTCATCCCCGGTTTCTCCGAAATGGTCAAGCCATTACAGAATTTAATTAAGAAAGACACCCAATATCACTGGGGACCCCTAGAAAATCAAGCTTTTAATGAAATAAAGAAGTCCATAATAGACGCTCCTTCTCTCATGAGTCCTGACTTTTATCAAGACTTTACACTCTACACTTTTGCTTCTGACCGTTCCTATGCCATCGTCCTAACTCAAAAGAACGTCGAGAACAATGAAGTACCCATTGCCTTTATGAGCTATTCTTTCAAAGGTGTTGAACTTGATTACCCAGCGGTAGATTATCAAGCCTACGTTGTTTTCAAAGCAGTCAAGCACTTCCGGTCCTATCTTTTGAAATCCAGGACGAAGATCATTGTCCCATACCCAGCCGTCAGGAACCTGTTAGTGCAGAAAGAACTAGGAGAAAAGAGGGCTAACTGGGTCACCTCCTTATAGGAGTATGACATATAAATTACCCCAGCATAGATAGTGAGAGGCCAAGGGTTATGCAAGTTAGTTGTTGATTCGGCTGAAGAACATCAAGAAGAAAGCGATACGTCAAACCTAGGAAAGCATGATCAAAATGCAATCTGTTGCGGACAATACTTTGTCAGTTCATGGTACGACGATATAAAATTTTGTCTTGAACATGGGTCAGCCCCCCGTTACCTGGACCCCACTAAAAGAAGAGCGTTGAGATTAAAGTCTGCCTCCTTTCATTTGGTTAATGGTATCCTATTTCGTCAAAATTTTGATGGCGTACTGATTCACTGTCTTGAGAAAGACGAAGCAGAAAAAATATTGCTAGAGTTGCATGCAGGAGAAGATGGTGGTCATTTTGGTGGTGACACCACTGCCCATAAGGTTTTAAGAGCTAGTTACTACTGGCCCACTCTTTTTAGGGACTCCCATGCCTTGTGTCGTAAATGTATTATTTGTCAAAAAGCATCAGGGCGGTTACAAAAAATAGCCTTTCCTTTGCAGCCTGTTTCAATAGACTCTCCTTTTCAGCAGAGGGGCCTTGATATCATAAGTCCAATCAACCCCCCATCCTCACAACAACATAAGTTTATCATAACAGCCACATATTACTTTACCTGGTGGTCTGAAGCTACCGCGTTAAGAACTATGAATACCAGTCAGGTAATTGCCTTTCTAAATTTGAATATTATCACTCGTTTTGGTATACCTGATTGTTTAGTATTCGACAACGCTTCTTATTTTTTGTCTCTTGAGATGAGCGATTTCGATTTAGAAAAGGGAGTTAAATTGAAGTATTATGATAGATATTACCCCCAGGGCAACAGATTGGCAGAATCAACAAATAAGAACTTGATTAAAATCATTAAGAGAATGGTGGCTGAAAATCACAAAAATTGGCACAATGCATTGTTAAACACACTTTGGGCTGATAGGGTAACACCAAAAGCTACTATAGGTAACTCCCCCTTTTTTCTTGTTTATGGAAGAGAAGCAATTATGCCACCACACATTCTTCTTCCTTCACTGCAGTTATCGCACAAAATTCAAGAAGAAGATTGTCCCCCTTTGGAAAATCGAATTAACACTTTGATGAAGCTAGAAGAGGTAAGAGCCCAAGCTAAACGTAAGTTAGATCAACATCAACTATTGGTTAAAATTTGGTTCGATTCTAACTCTTCTTCTGATAGGAATTTCGAAGTAGGTGACCTCGTCTTTAAATGGGACAAACCGCATGAGGGAAAGGGAGAACACACGAAATTTCAAAACTTATGGATTGGACCGTTTTTAGTTGCTGAGAAGTTGGGTCCCAGCTCTTTCCGATTGCAAAATCTAGAGGGGCATCCTGACACCTATCCGGTGAATGGCCAAGCTCTAAAAAGATACTTTTCTTGATGATAACCCTTGTATATTATGTACATATTTTTATTTTGCTTGCTTTTCTTTTGTTGTTTTGGTTTTGATTTCTCCTTTGCGCTCATTAGTTTGTGCTTTTGGAAATGCACATACCTGAATGATGAACTATTCGGACAAAGAAAATAGAAAATTCCTTCACTAAAATGACTGCTAAAATATTGTATAAACATCAATTGTATACTTCTGAAATTTATATCTGTGTTGGCAAAAAGTTTGTTGTTTGAAAGAAGTTAACTGATTTCGATCTCTGAGTAAAGTCTGTCATGATCATCTATTATCTTTTTACGTTGTCCCTATCCCTTAAGGGGATGACTCAGAAGATGTCTCCCTACCTTATAAAGTTGGTTCTCTAAATGAAACATCTTTGGATCTTAATAAAGGACGTTCTAAAAAAAAAAAAAAAAAAATTCNTGAGGTCTGTAAAAAAAAATATGTTAAAAAAATCATAATTTTCAGCGTCACCCTACTCGACTATATATCTTAAAAAAAATGAAATAAATCAATAAAAGAGCTGTGGGAAGTGCTTGTAAACCCGCCGGGATGCTGAACAGGTCTGCTGGCAGCGGGTAAATGCATGCATGACGCCAAGACAACTTCGTCGGGGTACTAAACAGGCCTGCTGGCAGCGAAGCAATGTCGGGTATATGAAAATTGGCAAAAATGAGATAACTTGACCTTAACATGTCCTTTATTCTGATCTAGAACTTCTTGGCAGGATACGGATATTAGAGTGGGTTAAATGGAAACCCTGTCAAGGCTATGGACGCCTACTGGAAACAGTGGCTCTATCAACAGTATTGGAGATTTTATCTTTAATATCGTGACTCGCTTGTCTTAAGACTGTTATCAGTTTTCATCCTTTAAACACTGCTGGAATATTTGGTTAATGATGATGTTTACACAATTTTCTGGTTGTTATTTTTGAGTTAGAATTTTTCTCATTATCCTAATCTGAATTTGTTCTTTTGGCAGAGATAACTGCTTCTACCAGTGTGTCGCCATTGTTGGCAGCCAATTCGCATTTTCATATTGTCCTTATAAGCTTTCTACACCGGTGTTTTGCAAACTTTGATTTCGTCACAATCTTTCCAATAAAACGACACTATTGTTTTATATGCGTTTGCACACTTACCTTGGTTCTTGTTTTCACGACTGCAAGCATGAAAACGCTGGTTTTCGAAGTCATATTAAAATCGTCACTGGATTGTTGTAATCACTCTTGTCTCTATGTTCATTGTGTTTTCCAATTTATTTATCGTTACACAATTGACAAGGTTCCAAGATCATTATTCTTTTGGCATTCTTATTTGTTAATGAGACTTCGTTTTACAAGACTGTGGTGATATTCTTTTGATTGAGTTTGTGATGCACTTGTGATTGGATTTATATGTTCTTTGATCGATTCACTTGGCACATTGGTTTCATAAAAACACATTTTTGTTGTGGCAAGACCCTTGGTATATTTTTTTTCATACAACACATAGTTATATAATCAAACCCTTGGTGTGATTTTAATTTATTGCTTTGGTTTTGAAACTATGACTATTGCTCGTGCAAACATTTGGTCCACTTACCATATATTCATTGGTTGATTGAATGGCATATTTTTTAACACATATGCAATAGTGGGTTGAATAGTTATATGCATCGGCGGTTGTACTGTGGGTAATGATTGTTCTTCATGGGCCAAAATAGCTCCACCACCTTCACATGTTCTTTCATAAATGTTTCCCCCTATCCCGGGTCACCCCTGGTGTTTTTGGGTAAGCCTGTGAGCATTCTGCCCCTACATATACTATGTTCAAACCCTATCCCTTGTACCCTGCTCACCGTGTGCTCCTATATATGGCACTGGTGGTCCGTATAGATCTGAATGGTAACCAAGCTCTGTTGTTATTTGATAACGCTCATAAGGATTTAGAAAACAATGGTTGGTTGGTGTTTATACAGAGGTTCGAGGGTTTCAATATTTTTATTGCACAACAATTTGCCCTTACCTTTGACGGGTGCAGGGCTAAAGTAGGTGACATACAGCTTGATTTGAATGAAGAATTCATAAGCTCTGCTACAGGATTATCGGCCACAGGGGAAAGATGGTTCAAAAACTCCAAAGTCGACGAAGTGTCGTGGCCTTTTCTATTCGTATCACAAAAAGTTGTGTCCTGTGATAAAGGTATGTCTATTTCCACCCTTAAAACCAAGTGGCAGGATCTTTTGATAATGGTTAAACAATTTGTGACCTATGAAGTTCAGTATGGATTGGTTTTTCTTTATCACCTATGGTTGTTGATGAATTTCATGGGTTATCCTTTGAACATGCTGCATTACTTCTTGCGTAGTCTTTACAAGATGGCTAAGAGGTTCAAACGCGAGAAAGATGATAGCAATTTGTTTCACCATGGCTTGATTAGACTCATCGTCATCCACCATTTAAACCTTCATGGCAATAATTGGCAAGCCTTTCTATCTCGAAATGGCTTTGTTGATTCAGAGTCTATCCAAATCGACAAGTTTGTGGTCAGTGAGACTATGGTCGGGCCACCCGTACCATTCCATATCCTTCTACCCCCTGTCGAATCCTCGATTTTCCCTGACATCGACCTACCCGATACCCTAACCAACCCGTGCACAAAAGACAAGACTGAGGCTATTAAGAAGCCTATGAGTAAGAGAGTCAAGGTTAATCCCACTGTTGACAGCAAGGGTAAGAAAAAGGTTCGATTGATATCGAGACTTGCCCAGAATAAACCTAAGCCAAACGTCACCCAAAAGCCTGTAGTTCTGATCGAGGACTCAGACTTCGACATCGAGCGTTTCCTAGATGAAGAGTATCCCTATTCCAAAGGTCTATGCTCCGAGCAACCCTATGACTATGTATCTAATTTTCCCCCATGCCTAAAGAACAATCCTAACTACCCAGGAATCAGGCTACATAATGAAACCCCTGGTGGCTTACACAAACCCTCACCTGCGTTATCGAAGCTCGAGAAATCGTCATGCATATAATGCAATGTGTGGATAGAGCTTTATTTCACTGACGTCCCCTTGCTGCAATCAAAGATCAAATCGTTATAAGACCAAGTCACAGTGCTATCAAAAGAAAGGGACAGGCTTCAGGAAAGTCCAATCGGAAAAAAACCACTGGTTCGATTGTCTTCAGGAAAGTCCAATCGGCAACAACCTTCATCAATTCCAAACTATCATAATCGAAGTCGTTTCTTATTGTCCAGGTATGAATTTCAATATGAGTTTTTCTTTGTAAGTTTGCTTGAATTATTGTAACATATTCGGTTTTGCTTCCAAATGAGCTCTGTTCGTTTTGATTTGAAATGATTCTGTTATAGTTTAAACAATTTTGTTATGGATCCTGTACAGTAGATTCATTTTGCTAAACTCAAATGTAGCTATGATTTGGTTATGCAGTTTTGTCGTGCCCAGTTTAGAAATTGATTGGTTTTTTATTCGTTTTGGTTTTTTTTTTAATCAATTATGTTTGATTTGGTTTGATTTGGATTAGTTTCATTTGTTCCTAATAAACTCAAAACAACACTGTTGACTTCGATTAGCGAGGAACGACCCTGTTTTGTATTGAATTAATATTCTTGTTTGGATTCTGGTTACGTTCAACCTGTGCAAAAGATCTATTTACTAAAATCGTGGAGCTCTGTTGATTTATAATGATTGTGTCAAATCCAAACTATTTCGATTCATTCTTGTTTTGATTTGATTGCTGCGTATCTTGAGTTAGCACGATTGCTTGTATGAGTTGGAATGGTATCGAAAATAGGTTTGATGTTGCTCTGTTGCTTTTGATTTTCAAAAACGATTTTGTTAATCTCAAATCGACATATTTTGTCTGTGTTGAATTCGTATCAAAAACTCGGCTAATAGTTCGTTTTGAAATTGATTCAAGTGATGATTTCGTTGACTGTCAATCGATTTTGTCTGCCCCCAATTGGCAATAACAAACGTTTGAAAAATCCCACATATCCTGTTATCAACCGATTAATTTAATTACGATTTCATTTGTATCAATTTACATACAAGTTTTGATTTGATTTGCAAATAGCATGGGCCGTTTGTATATGTTTAATATAGTTCTATTAATTTGAAAAAATGATCCCGTTGATTTCGTTTGGATTCGAAAATGATTTTGTTGATGGTTGAAGCAACATAAAATGTTGGTGTTGGTTTCAATTAGTTCATGAAAACGATTTCATGGTTGTCGTGTTATCAAATACGATTCTTTTTACCCAAAATTGTGATAACAAATTGAACAGAGTACATCTATCTCTATAATCATTCGATTGATCATAATCTTGTCTGCTCTCAAATTAGTATAACAGTTTTTTATTTGAATGATTCGTTTGTTTTCAAATAGCAATTAGATATTTGTTTAATAGTTTGAATTTAATTCTTTGAGTTTTGAATTAGTTTTAAAACGATTATGTGTTCAATTTAGACCAGCTACAGAATCGCAAGATTCTGTAGCTAGTCTTAAAATTAGATTTTTGACAATGTTATCAACAAGATATCCTCTAAACTTGTCTATTTTTTCATTCTTTCAGGTACATACGAATTACAATGATCAAATGGGCATGTTGTGAAAATATAGAAGATATTTGTGTGATATAGTTTTTATTTTAAGTTGTTAGTTTGAGTCACAAAGAGAGACTTGGGATATTTTCCCAGATTTGTGTAAACTGTTTTGATA
This sequence comes from Picea engelmannii, assembly GCA_009831015.1. Taxonomy (NCBI): domain Eukaryota; kingdom Viridiplantae; phylum Streptophyta; class Pinopsida; order Pinales; family Pinaceae; genus Picea; species Picea engelmannii. Next base: position 109,637 of record ML816501.1, read on the forward strand.
ATTCTCACAGGGATGTTTTACCCTGTGGGAGGTCTTTAAATACTTGTTATTTTTTGTAATAATCCTGATCCTCACTATGGGAGAACCAGACTATGGATTTATGATACAGACTGAGATGAAAGTTGATGTCTTGTAACAGCTTTCGCTTTCAATATATCAAACTTTTGTTTCATGTTTTATTTATGTCAGTTTACAGTTGATTATAGACTACTTTAGCTATCGTAATCTATTGCAGGTTGATGTGACGTGATTAATATGTTATCCATGTCTTATCTCTCTTGTTTAAAATTACAGCAATTACTTTGTTTCAGTTAATGAATCACAGATTTCTCTTCTTCGTTAATTGAATCATTTTATACAAATCCTTGCACACAGATTTATCTAAATGTGATGATTTGTAAATTATAAGATTGTTGTAATTTTTTTATGTCTTGTTTGTTCTGTTATCGATATTCAAAAGAGCATTGTTTCTTACTGTTTATTAGAGGATTGATGCGGGTTTCCTCCCATCGAACAACTGAACTGGATTCCTTACACAGGACAAATTGGAAAACGTTATCACAGGTTAGCTTGTTAGTGTTATTTAAGTAGTTTAGTATATATATGTATAGTTTAGATTTGTAGTTAGAGTTAGTTTTTTAGTTGCTTAGCTTAGATAGTTAGTTTTTATTCTATTTCTTTATCATAAAACTATAAAATAAAATAAAAACAGTTTCATTGTCTTAGGACAGTTTGCAATTGATTTTTGCAGGTTTTCTTCTAAATCTGTAATTTATAAATACTGTACATTTGTGATTAAGATTTGATTCAGTTGATAGCTGAATGTTAAATTTCATAGAATTATTATAGTTTAGGTAGTGAATTGTATGTATAAATAGTTTAAATTTGTTATTTAGTTTGCTTTAATTATTGTTTTCATTTAGATTAGTTCATTTAGAGTAGTTTTCTTTTGTTTTCTTAGGACTTAGATCGACTAACAGAGCCGCTAAACCTGTCAGGGTGGGTTATCCCAAACGGCTTGGCTTATTTAGACAACCCCGGACTGGATCCACTCTTCCAGTTGGTGAGCGTTCAATTTCGCCCATCAACAACCGCCTACACCAATGGCCAACCAGAACAATCCTGCCAGACCTTGGCTCGACCAGGATGCAGTAGCCGTACCTGGAGCACAACATCCCTTACCCAAACATCCGGAGAAGTGGCTTCCCAAGTTTGACCCTCACTCTAAACAGATTGTTGAAGATCACATTAAAAAGTTTATGTTATCCATTAGACTCTGCAATGTCGAGCATGAAGACGTAGTCTGTAGGTTGTTCCCCTACACTTTCGAGGGCAATGCCTCTACCTGGTATTTTTCTCAGCAACCCCATACCATCGTGTCTTGGGAAAAGTTCGAGTCATGCTTTTTGGAAAAATTTGGAGACGAAAAGTCTCCAGAAGTTCTAGTTATGGAGCTTTCTAGCTTAAGAATGAACCCAAAAGAGAAAATTAAAGACTTTAATCAAAGATTCTTAACACTTAAGAACCGAATCCCTACAGATTCCATGCCTACTAAGAATCTTATCATAGCATACTATACTAAAGCTTTACATCAAAGTATAGCCATTTGGGTTAAACGATCTAAGAAAACCACGTTGTTAGAGGCCTTCGAAGAGGCCAGCCAGATTGAAAAAGACATACTTAGTTTAAAAGACACTACTAGCAATGAAACGGAAACTAGTTCATCTTCCAAAAACAAGATCGAGATCCTCCCTAGACCCGCTCAAAATAAAACACAACCTGAAAGCTATGATTTAGAAAACTTAACTAAATTCGTTCAAAAACTGTCAAATCAAGTTATAGATTTAAAGAGGACGGTCGAAGAATCTTCCTCGAGAAAAGGGCCTTACAAACCCCCGTTCAGGAAGCCTTTTCCTACAAACCGACCTAATCCAACTACTGAGGGCCTTAATCTAGAAAGTCTGCAATACGCCCTTCAAATAATTCTAGAAGCCCAAGATAACTTGATGCCTCCTGAGATTCCTGAGGAGGTTGTTGAACAAGAGACAGTTCAAGAAGAAGATTCTTCTCCAAACATTTTTGGACACTTCTCGGATAGCATCTTTCAAGCTAACTTCGAGACAGTACATCCCTATAATACTAGGAGTAAGACAACAAACAAACCTTCTTCCGAAAACACTACAACTTTGCCCCCAAAGTAGTCTAAACCAGCTGAGACTAAACAAAGTCATGTGAACCCCAACTTATATTATGATTTAGTTGAAGATCTTAAAAATTTAAGGGCTAACATTTTTGTTTATGAGTTATTAAAATTTCCATTTCTGCTACAAAAAATGTTACAGAATATTGCAGAGAATAGAAAAAATGGTAATTCAAGAAGTAGCAAGGTTGTTCAAAACAAAGTTCCTCAGAAGACTTCCACTAAGAATAACCATGATCCTCATGATAAAGGAAGTCTTCCTGTAAATAATGTAGATAAAGTAGCTTTAGAAACTGCGAGTAAAAAACCACAAACTACCACACTTAGTACTCGCAGAAATGTACCTCCTTTTTTGTTAACTTTCGAAATATTTAATAGAAACGTGCACAATTGTATGGTAGACTCAGGAGAGTCATCCAATGTGATGCCATGGTCTGTGTGTCAGAATATTAATGCTGAAGTTGAACCATCCACTTTAAAAATCATACAACTTGATCGAACCATTGTTAAAGTTGTAGGCAAATTAAGAAATGTGCTTATAAGATTATCATCTAACCCCAAGGTTCATCAAGTTATTGATATTATTGTTGTGGATATTCCAGAAGTTTATGGTATGTTTTTAATAAGGGACTGGTCGGAGCAGCTACATGTCTATTTCGCGACAGATTGGTCTCACCTGTGGCTTCCAGAGAACGAAAAGCCCAACAAGATCAAGGTAAATCATGAACGCTACCTTAAGTTCATGGTCACAATTTTGAATGATCCCAACGAACCATTTATAGCTTCTACTGATTCACCCAAAATACAAGGGATGGATGCCTTTTTCGGCAATTTCATGGCCGAGGCTTCAGCTATCACCAATCCAGAATAGCAGTCCGAGATTGTAGCATATGTGCAGCCAGCAGCTTCTACACAATGGTCTCATGCACCTAATAAAAATCAAATTTGGTATCTTTATTTTGACGGGACAAAGTCCAAGGAAGGAGCTGGTGCAGGCTGTGTTATTATCAATCCGGTAGGTAACAAAAATCTGATTGCATGTAGGTTGAAATTTGAATTAACACAGCAGAATATGAGGCTTTACTGCAGGGCCTCGGAAAATCTTTATATATGAACATTCAAAATTTGGTTGTCTTTGGCAATTATGAAATCGTGGTTAGACAGGTAATAGATTCTATCCACTGTCTGTCTCCGCATCTTAAAAGCTACCAATCCGAGGTATGGAATTTAATGAATAAATTTTCTACTTTCAATATAAATTATATTCCTAGATTGAATAATTTTGAAGATGATCTATTAGCTAACGTAGCTTCTAAACTCTTTCCTACAGAAGGCTTGTCTCCGGACGCATTCTCCGTCAAACTATTGTTTAGGCCATCCGTTCCTGACAACATTATGAATTGGAGAGTCTTCGACAACGATCAGCAGATTATTATCTTTCTGCATATGGAAGAAAATTTTCAATGCGCGGTGATCGACAAATGCACTCGCGATGACAATTTGCACGATTTCACGGTAATACCACATCCGAGAACTCATGAATCTTCATCGGACATGGTAAATTCAATCCCTAAGTTTGTAGTTAAATTAGAGAAATTTTACGATCTTCAAGATAAATTCAAAAAATCGGTCAACTGTAAAACCAATAGTTCCTCTTTATCATATGAAAAAATAAACTTAGGAACTAATGACAATCCACAGTGCATTAATTTAGGGGTTGGGTGTTCTGAACAAGAAAAATCCGCATTTACTAAATTGTTCAAAGAATTTAAAGATGTTTTTGTGTGGACATATGATGACCTTAAAAATTTTGACCCTAACATCATACAACACGTCATTCCTATGAAACCCCAAACTTTACCCTTTCAACAAAAATTAAGAAAAATGCACCCTAAGCTCGAACCGACCATCAAAAAAGAATTAAATAAACTCCTAAATGCTAGGATAATTTTCCCAGTTAGGCACACTCAATGGGTTTCTAAACTTGTCCCTGTCCGGAAGAAAAGTGGGGAAATTCGACTATGCGTCGATTTCCAAAACCTTAATAAAGCGTCTAATAAAGCCAACTACCCTGTCCCAGCCATGGAATAGATCCTTCAACAGGTATCTGGTTCTGAAATACTGTCCTTATTGGATGGTTTTTCGAGGTACAGCCAAGTCCTGATGTCTCCTACAAACCAACTTAAAACTACCTTCCGCACTCCATGGGGCACCTACGCTTATCGAAAAATTCCCTTTGGACTGATTAATGTCGGTGCCACTTTCTAGAGAGTGATGGACATCGCTTTTCGAGGCTTAATCAATCAATCCGTCGTAGTTTACTTAGATGATGTTACTGTATTTTCCAAAAACAAAACCGATCATCTAGCTCATTTAAGATCCGTTCTACAACGATGTTGTAAATACGACATTTCCTTAAATCCTAAAAAATCTATATTCGCAGTAGAACAAGGTAAACTCTTGGGATTTATCATGTCAAGCAAAGGGATGATTATTGACCCCGAAAGGACTCAATTCATCTCGAAACTTCCCCCTCCAAAATCCAAAAAATCTATGCAGTCTTTATTAGGTCAGATAAACTTCGTGAGGAGATTCGTCTCCGGCTTCTCCGAAATGGTCAAACCTTTACAGAATTTAATTAAGAAAGACACACAATATCATTGGGGACCCTTAGAAAATCAATCTTTTAATGCAATAAAAAAGTCCATAATAGACGCTCCTTCTCTCATGAGCCCCGACTTCTCGCAAGACTTCACACTCTACACTTTCTCTTCTGACCATTCCTACGTTGCAGTTCTAACTCAAAAGAATGTTGAAAACAATGAAGTACCCATTGCCTTTATGAGCTCTGCTTTCAAGGGTGATGAACTTAATTACCCAGTGGTAGATCAGCAAGCCTACGCTGTTTTCAAAGCAGTCAAGCATTTCTGGTATTATCTTTTGAAATCTAGGACCAAAGTTATTGTCCCTTACCCAGCCGTCAGAAACCTGTTAGTGCATAAAGAACTAGGTGAAAAGAGGGCAAACTGGGTTACTTTTTTATAGGAATATGACATAGAAATTACCCCATCTCAGATAGTGAGAGGCCAAGGGTTATGAAATTTAGTTGTTGATTCAGCAGCAGGATAGCAAGAAGAAAACGATAGGTCAAACCTAGGACAACACAATCAAAATGTAATCTGTTGTGCACAAAACTCTGTCAGTCCCTGGTATGATGACATAAAATTATGTCTTGAACATGGGTCAACCCCCCATCACCTGGATCCCACTAAAAGAAGAGCATTGAGATTAAATACTGCCTCCTTTCAGTTGGTTAATGGTATTCTATTTTGTCAAAATTTTGATGGTGTACTGATGCGCTGTCTTAAGAAAGACAAAGCAGAAAAATTCTTTCTAGAGTTGCATGCAAGAGAATTTGGTGGGCATTTTGGTGGTGACACCACTACCCATAAAGTTTTGAGAGCCGATTATTACTGGCCCAGACTTTTTAGAGACACCCATGCCTTATGTCGCAAGTGTATTATTTGTCAAAAAGCATCAGGGCGGTTACAGAAACCAGCCTTTCCTTTGCAACCTGTTTCAGTAGACTCCCCTTTTCAGCAGTGGGGCCTTGATATTATAGGTCCAATCAATCTTCCATCCTCTCAGTAGCATAATTTTATCATAACAGCCACATATTACTTTACCCGATGGTCGGAAGCTGCTGCACTAAGGACTGTGAATACAAGTTAGGTAATTTCCTTTCTAAATTCGAATATCATTACTCGCTTTGGTATCCCTGACTAATTAGTATTTGATAACGCTTCTTACTTTTCATCTCTTGAGATGAGTGATTTCACTTTGGAAAAAGGAATTAAATTGAAGTATTCTGCCAGTTATTACCCCCAGGGCAACGGATTGGAAGAATCAACAAATAAGAACTTGATTAAAATCATCAAAAGAACGGTATCTGGGAATCACAAAAACTGGCACACTGCACTGTTAAATGTGATCTGGGTTGATAGGGTAACACCAAATACTGTTTTAGGTAACTCTCCCTTCTTTCTCGTCTATGGAAGAGAAGCAATTCTTCCACCACACATTCTTCTTCCCTCACTTCAGTTATTGCAGAAAATTCAAGAAGAGGACTGTCCCCCTTTGGAAAACCAAATTAACACTTTGATGAAGCTAGAAGAGGTAAGAGCCCAAGCTAAATGTAAGTTAATCAAAATCAACTAGTGGTCAAAAGATGGTTTGATTCCAACTCTGCCTCTGATAGGAATTTCGAAGTAGGTGACCTTGTCTTGAAATGGGACAAACCGCATGAGGGAAAGGGAGAGCACACAAAATTTCAAAACTTGTGGCTTGGACCATTTTTAATTGCTGAGAAACTGGGTCCCAGCTCTTTCCGATTGCAAAATCTAGAAGGGCAGCCTGACACCTATCCGGTAAATGGCCAAGCTCTGAAAAGATATTTCACTTGATGACAATTCTTTGTATACTATGTACATATTCTTCTTTTGTTTTCTTTTCTTTTGTTGTTTTGGTTTTGATTTTTCCTTTGCGCTTATCAGTTTTGTTTTTGGAAATACACATGCCTACATGCTGAAATGTTCAGACAAAGAAAACAGAAAATTCTTTCATTGAAATGACTGTTGAAAAATTGTGTAAACATCAATTGTATACTTCTGAAATTTACATCTTTGTTGGCAAAGACTGTTGTTTGAAAGAAGTTAACTGATTTCGATCTATGAGTAAAGCCTGTCACGATCATCTATTATCTTTTTACGTTGTACATGTTCCTTAAAGGAATGAATCATAAAGATGTCTCCCTGTCTTAGAAAGTTGAGTCTGTAAATAAACCATCTCTATATCTTAATGAAGGACAGTTCTAAAAAATTATGTTGAGGTCTGTAAAAAATATGTTAAAATATCATAATTTTCAGCATCACCCTGCTTGACTATATATCTTTAAAAATAAAATAAATCATTAAAAGAGTTGTGGGAAGTGCTTGTAAACCCATTGGGATGCTGAATAGGTCTGCTGGCAGGGGGTAAATGCATCCATGACGCCAAGACAACTTCGTCAGGGTACTGAACAGGCCTGCTGACAGCGAAGCAATGTCGGGTATATGAAAATTTGCAAATATGAAACCTCTTGACCTTTAAATGTCCTTTATTCTCATCTGGAACTTCTTGGCAGGATACAAACATCAGAGTGGGTTAAATGGCAACCCTGTCGAGGCTATGGACACCTGCTGGCAGAAGTGGCCCTATCAACAGTATTGAAGATTTTATCTTTAATATCGTGGCTCGCTTGTCTTGAGACTGCTATCAATGTTCATCCTTTTAACACTTCTGGAATATTTGATTAATAATGATGTTTAGACAATTTTCTGGTTGTTTTTGAGTTGGAATTATTCCTGTTATCCTAATCTGAAGTTGTTATTTTGGTAGAGATAACTGCTTCTACCAGTGTGTCGCCATTGTTGGCAGCCAATTCGCATTTTTATACTGTCCTTATAAGTTGCCTACACCAGTGTTTTGCAACCCTTGATCTTCATCGCAATCTTTGAATAAAAACGACACTATTATTTCGCACATTTACACACCTGCCTTTGTTCTTGTTTTCACGACTGCAAGCGTGAAAACTTTAATTTCGAAGTCACATTAAAATCCTCACTGGATTATTATGGTCCCTTTTGTCTATGTGTTCATTGCGTTTCCAATTTAATTATAGTCGCATAGTTGGCAAGGCTCCAACATCTTTACTCATTTGGTATTCTTTAATTGTTAATATGACTTTGGTTTTATAAGACTGTGATGATATTCTTATGATCGAGTTTTTGATACATTGGTGGTTTTGATGTTCTATAGTCTTTCATCGATTTCCTTGAAACATTGGTTTCACGAAAACACATTGACGTTGTGGTTATACCCTTGGTGTAATCATTTCATACAACACATATTTCATATGATTGAACCCTTGGTGTTGATTTCAAATCATTGTTTTGGTTTTAAAACTATGCTAATACTATTTCTTGCACAAATGTTTGGTTGACTTACCATAGATTTCATTAATTGTTTGAATGGCATAGTTTTTGACATATGCAATAGTGATTTGAACCGCTATATGCGTTGTCGGTTGTACTGAGAGAAATGACTATTTTGCATGGGTTGATCTAACTCCACCACCTTCGCAAATTCAGTCATTAATGCCTTCCCCCTATCCTGGGTTAACTCTATTGTTTTCGGGTAAGCTTGTGAGCTATCGACCCTGCGTATACTCTGTTCAAACCCTTTCCCATTCACCCGGATCACCATGTGCTCCTGTCTATGGCACCTGTGGTGTGCATAGAGCCAAATGGTAGCCAAACTCAGTTTTTATTCGTTAATGCCAGTAAGGATTTAGAAAATGGTGGTTGGTTGGTGTTTATCCAAAGGTTCGAGGGTTTCAACCTTTTAGTTGCCCAACAATTCGCCCTCACCTTTGACGGATACAGGGCTAAGGACGGAGACATACATCTCGACCTAAGTGAGGAATTCATAAGATCTGCTATAGGACTAGCAGCTACAGGCCAAAGGTGGTTTAAAAATTCCAAAGTAGACGAGGTGTCGTGGCCACTCCTTTTCACGTCAAGGAAGAATGTTTCCTATGATAGAGGTATGCCTATCACTACCCTCAAACCCAGGTGGAACGATCTTTTGGCAATTGTTAAGCAGTTTGTGACCTGTGAAGGTCGTTATGGCTTGGTGTTTCTGTATCATCTCCGGTTATTAATGAATTTTATAGGCTACCCTTTAAATATTCTGCATTATCTCTTGTGTAGTCTTTACAAGATGTCTAAAAGATTCAAGCACGAGAAGGCTGATAGCATCCTTTTCCATCATAGCATGATTAAACTCATTATCGTCCACCATTTAAGCCTTAGTGGTGATAGTTGGCAAGCCTTCCTATCAAGGAATGTCTTTGCCACTCCTGAGTCTGTCCAAGTGGACAAGGTTGTGGTTACGGAAACTTTGGTTGGGCCAGCCGTGCCATTTCATATCCTTCTACCCCCTAACAAACCCTCAGATTTCCCTAACATCGACCTACTCGATACCATAGCCAACCCATGTACTAAAGACAAGACTAAGGCTGTAAATAAGCCTGTGAGGAAGAAAGGCAAAGGTGACACTGCCGTCAACAGTAAGGGGAAGAAACATGCCTGATGGATATCCATATGTACAAGGAACAAACCCAAGCAAAACGTCGACCAAAAGCCCATAGTGTTGAGTGAGGACTCGGAATCTGAAATTGAATGATTCCTGACTGAGGAATACCCCTATTCCCATGGCTTATGCTCTATGGAACCCTATGACTATGTCTCTAACTTACCTCCATGCCTCAAAAATGACCCAAACTACCTGGGAATCAAGCTCCACAATGAAACCCCTAGTAATTTGAACAAACCCTCACCTGTGAGGCCGAAGCCCAATCAATTACCATGTACCCAATGTAATGCTTGGCTAGAGAATTATTACACCAACGTTCCCCTATTGCAATCAAAGATCAAATCATTAGAGGAACGGGTGACAGTGTTGGCAAAGGAGAACGACAGGTTACAAGCCAATGAGAAGAAACAAAAAACCACTAGTTCGATTGTCTTCAGAAATGTCGAAGCAGCAACGGCCTTTGTCAATTCAAAATTATCATGACTGACTTGTTTTCTTACTGACCAGGTATGTGTTTTGACATCGATTTTGCTTTATGAGCTTTTTTGAATTAATATAACTGATTGGAATTGCTTTCAATAGCTCTGTTCGTTTTAATAGATTCAAAATGATTATGTTATATTCGGATCATCAAAAATGATTTTGTTGTGGATCATGTACAGTAGATTCGTTTTTCTAAATATAGTTATGATTTGGTTATGAGATTTTATTGTGCTTAGACTAGTATAAGCGATTGAGTTGTTTGTGATTTTGTTTGGTTCGCTTTGAAGCAATTCTGTTCGTTTGGATTAATACAGTCGATTGGGGGTTTGCTTTAGATTAATCCTGTTTGTTTTTAATAATCTTGTTGATTTTGATTTACCAGAAACAGTTATGTTTCCTTTTGGATAAATATTTTCATTTGGATTATGATTGCATTCAACCTGTATAAAAGATTTGTTTCCTAAAATCGTGTAGCTATGTTTTGATTGATATGAGGTCACATAACGATTGTGTCGGCCCCAAACTGGTTCAAGTTATTTCTTATGGTTTGATCCTGAAACAATGTTATATGCCCTCGATTAGCATGATCATTGGCATATGCATTGAAGATTGGTTTGATGTATTTCTATTAGTTTTACATTGAGAAAAAATGATGATCCTGTTAGTTTCGTTTTTTATTCGACAACGATTGTGTTAAGTGTTGAGTCGACATAAACTATTGCATGAATGATTTGTTTGATCGGTTACAGTTTGTGTCGATTAAAATTGATTCATGAAAACGATTTCATTGGTTTCAATTTTTAAAACGACTATGTCTGCTCCGAATTGGAAATAAGAGTTGTGTGACAAATCCCACATATCTTGTTATCATTTGATTACGATTTCATTTGTTTCAATTTGCATACAAGTTTTGATTTGTTGTAGTATGAATGACTCGATTTGTTTGATTTAATAAAATATTTGGTTTAATAATTCAAATATATTTCTGTTAGCATTTCATTGATTTTAAATGATTTTGTTTTCAAATTAGACCAGCTACAGAATCGCAAGATTCTGTAGCTAGTCTTAAAATTTACATTTTGTTAATTTTACCAATAAAATATCATCTAAACTTGTCTATTATTGTCCACTTTCAGGTGCATACGAATTTCAATGACAAATTGGGCATGTTGTGGTAGTTTAGGAGATACTTTTGTGATATAGTTTTGTTATAGGTTGTTAGTTTTAGGGACTTGGGAGATTATCCCCAGATTTTTTGTAAATTGTTTTTGACAATTCCCACAGGGATGTTTTACCCTGTGGTCTTTAAATACCTGTTATTTTTTGTAAATGACCCATCATTATCACTATTAGGAGAACCAGACTATGGATTTATGATTCAGACTGAGATGAAATTTGATGTCTTGTAACAGCTTTAGATTCCAGTATATCAAACTTTTATTTCAAGTTTTCTTCATATCCGTTTGCAGTCAATTATCGACTACTTTAGCTACCATGATTCATTGTAGGTTGATGTGATTTGGTTTATATGTTGTCCATGTATGATCTCTCTTATTTTAAAAGTACAACATTCACTTTGTTTCAATTTATGGAATTAAAGGTTTACCTTCTTCGTTAAATGAATCATTTTGTACAAATCCTCGCACACAGATTTATCTAAATGTGATGATTTGTAAATTATAAGATTGTTGTTATTTTTTATGTCTTGTTTGTCCTAACATTTATATTTGAAGAGCACTATGTTCGACAACACAGGTATTCCAACAGAGGACGAACACCTTCAGTAACCACTCACATAACCAGATCAAAGATCAACACACCGATTTTTTCACATTGTAAAACCCCTACGGGGAAACATCCACGGCCCCAGCCAATGCGGCCACTTGGAGCAGTTTATTAATGCAAAGAAAAAGATTACAGAGAGATTTTACAAGAGATTTTCTCACAATCGATCATCAACAAATGACCCTCCATGCTATTTAAATAGAGATCATGGACCAATCGGGTGTTAAGCCACGGATCAATGGCCATTAAGATCGAGGAGAGTATGAATCGTCGGAACACTCTATGTCGGGAACATATCGTGACCATCAGATTGCCTAACTACAAATGCATACTAATGCATACTAAAGAAACACACTTTTACCTAACAACATATTAGACCAAGTAGATCTTAACTAACTCCTAAGTGTCTAAATATCCTA
>ML816501.1:126613-151718 GCA_009831015.1 Picea engelmannii
TCTATGTCGGGAACATATCGTGACCGTCGGATTGCCTAACTACAAATGCATACTAATGCATACTAAAGAAACACACTTTTACCTAACGACATATTAGACCAAGTAGATCTTAACTAACTCCTAAGTGTCTAAATATACTAACACACTACTGCTTCTTGTTTACGAGAAGCTTGTGGATAATCTGGTGCGGGTTTTCTCCCTCCGAACAACTAAATCAACTATTGCATACAGGACAAACCTGAAGCGTTACTTCAAGTCAGTTTGCTATTTGTTATTTAATAGTTAATTTATTAATGTTATTTAAGTAGTTTAGATAGATATATATAGTTCAGATTCTTAGTTGCTTAGCTTAGACAGTTTTTATTTAATTTCTTTCTCATAAAATTATAAAAATCAAAAAACAATAGTTTCGCTGTCTTAGGACAGTTTACAAATGATTTTTGCAGGTTTTCATTTAAATCTGTAATCTGTGAATATTGTATATTTTTAATTGGAACTAACTCTGTTGATAATTGAACATTTAATTTTATAGAATTATTGCTATATAGTATAGATAATAGACTGTATATATTTAGTTCAGATTTGTTTATTAGTTTGCTTTAATTTTTGTTTTCTTTAGATTAGTTCCTTAGTGTAGTTTTCTTTCATTTTCTTAGGACTTAGATTGGCTAACGGAGCCGCTAAACCTGTCAGGGTGGGTCATCTCAAACGGCTTGGGTTATTTAGACAACCTCGGACCGGATCCACTCTTCTAGTTGGCGAGTGGTCAATTTCGCCCGTCAACACAACAAAAACACTAGAGATAGATAATATTCCATTCACCAGGTGATCCTATAACTTATAGGGTGATAAAAGTGGCTCCACCTGGGGATGGTACTTTCCCTTCGAAGTGCCAAGAATCTTGGTTCCTGATGTTCTAAAAATTTCTGCCTAGTTGCCTTCGTTGATTGATTGGTTTTATTCTCAAAAAATGGAAAAACAATGGTCAGCAGCTTAGGGCCTTCTCTTCGAGATTCAACCAACTGACTAAAGTTATTCACTTAGAAAATGCAGGTGAAAAATAAAGATGGTATGTACAATGGAGAGTTAAAACTCGAGTCTCTACTGAGGTGGTACATAATGCTTCAGCATTCTGCCATTTACAGGTCCTCCTGGTAGATCTGTCCCATCAGCGTTGTTTAGAAAGAAAGTGTTGTTTCCTCTGAATGTTTGTATCATGAATGGTCCCTTCCACAGACTATCGAATTTTCCATGCTTTCCCTTGTCTTCATTTATGGCGTCCCATATCAGCACCAAATCTCCTAGCTCAAAATCATCTTCCTTGGTTCTTTTGTCAAAAATCTTCTTGATGCTTTCTTGGAATACCTGAGTCTTGTTGAATACTTCTTCCCTAGACTACTGCAAATGAATAATATGATTGATCCTTCTCTGTGATTCACTTGGCTCGATATGTATGTCTTGAAGCAATTTCATGATAGGGACTCCTAAGGAAGTGGGAAAAACTACTTCTGTACCATAGACTAGCTGATATGGTGACATACTGATTGACCTTTTGGTGGTCAGTCTGTCAGCCCATAATGCGAACACCAACTTGTTATGCCACGAATTCTTGTTTTCCTGCAACGTCTTCTTGATGATGTTTACCAAGGTTTTGTTTGAATATTTTTCCAGCCCATTCCCCTGAGGGTAGTAAGCTGTGGAATGCCCCAAACCAATGTGATACTGGTTGTAGAAATCTATGAGTTTCTTCGATCGAAAAGCAGCTACATTATCAGTTATAATCTTTCTAGGACATCCAAAGAAAGACAAGATATTATTTTCAATGAATTTAATAATAACAGAATTAGTGGTTTTCCTGCTTGGTACTGCTTCGATCCATTTTGTAAAATAATCTTTGGCAGTAAGAATCCACCTGTGCTAGCCTGAAGAAGGGGGGTGTATTTCTCCAATGAAGTCCAATCCCCATTGCTGCAAAGGGGCTTCAACTGAGATCAGTTTCAGGGGGAAAGGAAGGAGTTTTCTCTTGCCTTCAAACAGCTGACATTGATGACATGAAGTCACTTTATGATGTACATCATCAAATAGGGTGGGCCAATAGAATCCAGCTCTAAGGATCTTGTTGGTTGTAACCTTCCAGTTCAGATGACCACCACATTCTCCTGCATGAAATTCTTGTAACATTTTGTCAGCTTCATCTTTCAATAAACAATTTAACAGAATACCTCCATGATCTTTCCAATACAGATTGCCTTCTAGAATGCAAAATTTTAATGCTTTCAACTTCAAAAATCTAGCTTTAGTCTTAGTTAAACTAGGGGGATCTTGTAAATTATGCAAAACAAATATTAGCTCTGCGTACCATGGAGAGTTGAGAAATACCTCTCTCATGCTTGGAGTCGTCATCTCACCCTATTCATCTGTTGCAGCTAAAAAATTAATGTCAAGAGCATGGAAATTAGATTCAGCCATTAATTTTGCTGGGCCTTGACCTTTAATTAGTTTCGTAGGCTTAATCTCTATGTCATATTCCAAAATGACAGCAATCCATTTTCCTCTTCTTCCATCCAGATTGTCCTGGGTCAAAATTTATTTTACTACCACATTTGGAACATATGCAATGGTGTGAGAATGGAGAATGTAGACTCTAAAATCTTTGATGGCTTTTACCAAGGCAAAAGCTTGTTTCTCCATTATCTTGTAATTCAAAGCAACATCTCTTAACACTTTAATGAAGAAAGCTATGTGTTGTTCATACCCTTCGTTGTTCTTCTGTAGTAATACCACTGCAATGGTATGTTTGGAAGTGAAAGAAAAAAGATAGAAATCCTTGGTAAAATCAGGACTAATCAAGACAAGAACCTGTGTGAGTGCTCGTTTGACTTTTTCGAAAGACTTCCTGGACTCGGTGTCCCATTTTATTTTTACATCCTTTTTTAACATATTCATGATGTTTATGAGGAGTTTTGCCAGATTGGGTATGAATCTTCATAGAAAGTTTATTTTTTCGATAAAAGACTGTAATTCTTTTATGTTTCTTGGGTGTTCTAATTTTTGTATGGCCTCGATTCTACTGGGGTCTATTTTGATTCCGTCCTTGGAGATTATGTGCCCCAACTGTTTTCCTTCCTCTAGTCCGAAAAGGCTTTTCTTAGGATTTAAAGAAATCCCAAATCTCCTGCATTTCTCAAAGACTCGTCTGAGATGTCTCGGGTGTTCGTCATCAGATTGGGAAAACACAGTTACATCGTCCAGATAGATGACGATAAATTTACCTAACTCTTCCACAAAGTCGATGTCCATCTCTCTCTGGAAAGTAGCTCCAACATTCATCAAACCGAAAGGCATTTTCACATACATGAAAGTGCCCCATGGTGTAGTGAAAGCGGTTTTGTCTTGGTCATCTGGGTGAACAAGGACATGATTATAACCCAAGAACCCATCCAGCAAAGAGATTTGACTGGACCCGACTACCCTTTGTAGTATGTGGTCCATTTTTGGCAAGGGGTAATTATCCTTCAGGGAGACCTTATTCAGATTTCAGAAATAAATGCAAAGCTTGATTTCCCCATATTTCTTACGTGTTGGGACCAAATTGGAGACCCAATTGGAAAAACGTAATGGGACTATGATTTTCACATCATACATTTTTTTGATTTCCTTTTCTATTAGAGGGAGTAACTTGGGATTGATTCTCCTAAGTTTCTGTCTGAACGGTTTTTTATCTTCTTTTATTGGAATCCTATGTTGTATGATGTTGGTATCATAAGCTTTCAAATCCTCATAACCCCAGGCAAAAACATCTGAATATTCCTTGAACAACTCAATGTATTTGAGTTTTTGCTCAGGAGATAATGATTTGGACAATTTGACCATCCTGGGTTTCTCTTCTGTCCCTATATTACAATCTTCTACCTCTTGTCCACTAGCTTCAATTTTTGGTATTTTGGCTACATCGTTAAAATCAAACAAGTCCTCTAAAGGAACTAGACCCCTAGGTAAAACATTAATTTTCAAATGAAAAATATCGGTCTCCATCTCATCATCGCCTAACTCTCCTGAATCTACGCTATTTACACTATCATTTTCGAAATCAGATCTATTTACATTTTCATCTTCGTTCTCTAAATCTATATTTGTACATTCAAAATAATTTTTACACTGCAGAAAGTCTTCGATTTGATCATCATTACCAAACACTTTCCAGTACCTGATATTGTCGGGAACGGTTGGTCTGCACTTCACCTCTACCGTGTATGTGTGAGTCGAGTGAAAATGAATCTTACATGTGGCTGCTGACGTAGCCAATGCGTCTGCCAAAATGTTCTGTCCCCTAGGCATTACCTACAAATCAACTTCAGTGAAACATATAAGGGCATCAAGAATAGCATTCCTATAAGCTCTAAGACGGGGATGTTTCACAGCATACTCACCTTTAATTTGCTTGATTATTAACTCAGAATCACCTCTTACCATAATATGTTTGGCACCAACTCTTTTCAAAAGTTTCAGACCGAGCATCAAGGCTTCATACTCAGCGATATTGTTAGTGCATTGGAAATTTAATTTGTAAGAATGGTTTTTAGAATACCTGGTTCTGTGATTATGCAACCAAACTCCCGCTCCGGATCCTTCTTTTCTTACTGCTCCATCAAAATCCATGCTCCAGAAATATGTCGGTAATTCTTCAGTTATCACATTTTTCTTTCTTTCTACCTTGATGATTTCTTGGCCTTCATCCAGACCAGATGTATCTTCTCCCAGTTGAGTGTTTTTCTCTCCCGTGTCACCATCGTTATACATGATAAAAGAATATAAGTCATAATGCGCGGAGTAAAGAGGATAGTTGTGTGGTTTTTCTTGACTACTGACCATGTATTTCATCAATGTTTCTCTGTATAGCCTTCTTTGTTTCCCAAAAACTGGGATAGTGGCATACGACATATCTAGCTGCAGGGTACCTTTCAACTTATCCCCCTAAGACCGGGATAGCAACATTCCATATTTCGTAGGAATGTCTGCAACCACCACATCCATGACCATGCTCTTTGCAGGAATCTGAACCAGGGTGATACATAGGTCCTTGATCAAACCAATACATCTAACTTTACCGGAGTCAAATGAGTGTAAATCCTTGTAAGGTCTGGTGACCTCCAATCCTAGTTTTTCCATCATTGCTTTAGGCATCATATTATGGGAAGAACCCGAATCTAGCATAGCATTATGCAAGATCAGGTCATGTATATTTAGACTGATGTAAAAAGGAGCGACAACACCATTATCGGCTTGGCCATCTACTTCAGGTCCGAACAGAAGTTCAGGTTGATCATCTGCAAGGTTCACAGTGTCTGAATGATTTGTTGATCCAACGGTTAAGGCTTTCATACCTATATCAGGTTCAATGGCCAGCACTTTAATCACTTGTGAACGATAAGTGTTATCACTGAAATTTCGTTCGCACATGGCGACAAAGAACTCAACATCGTCAAACAGTAATGAAGTCATTCATGGCCCTGAATTAATCTCACAACATTCAAAAAAGGTCAAAAACTATACAAAGTAGTGAAAAATTGAAGAGCGCTTTACAGAAATTGGGCGCGCGCGCACATGCACGGAACAGGAACGTCGATAGCGCGCATACGCGCACGATGCACGCCTGTTAGCGCAAAAATTCGCGCACCTGTTGAACGGCGCATTTATGAATATGGTCGGCCTCCCAACCACTTCTGGTTCAACTCCCAAGATTATTTGACTTCCAAATCCGGGCTGGATCCGAATGGTGGGCTGGTCAAAGACCTAATAATGCCCTAAATGGCCTCTTTTCACACTACAAAGCAGTTACACAATAACCCAATGCAATGCTATAAAAAGCCATGAATACACCTCATTTTATCAAGGAATTCTAAGTAATGTTATGCTGCCTAAATTGTTTTAAGGACTCCATCCTTGACAAGAACACATTGGCACCATTTCATTGAGCAATCCACCTCTCCATTGAGTGGATTTGCAAGGAGTTCTTTCACCACCATTTTCATTTTTCTTGTTGTAAGGAGAGAAAGCTTGTGAGGGTCCAAGAGCCTTCCCTTGGAGGAAGAAGGGACTCATAGTCCCCTTTCTTATTGGTGCTTTGATTTCATCAATAGATCAGCCTAAAAACATTGGTGACATGGGTCTTTTCATTTTTGTTATCTCTATGTCCCTATGCTTATGATTTTAGTTTGTATTAGTTTAATTCTTGCTTATAGTTTTTTTTTTCTTTTTCTAACTCTTTCCTCTACAGTTGTCCTGCCCAGCAATACCCAACTGGGCATGCAAGCACTTCTTATTTGCTCACCAAGGTGACAAAAAGGGTCCAACAAATTGGCGACCGTATTGGGGAAAGGTATCAATTTCCTAACTCATTTGGGTTTATTTTTCTCTTCTTTTAGTTTTTTTAACTTGCAGGTGCACTAACTAGCCTAGGCCAACTTGCCAACCATCCAATTCAAGGGAGAATTGAAAGAAATCCATCTGGATTTTTATTTCTCAGTCGTTTGTCACCAGTGCACGGGTATTTTACCCCACAGACGCACATCAGGTGCACATGCGCTTAAGTAACATCTTTTCTCTGCACGCATGCGCTTTCTGACTCAATTCTGTTCGCGCGCCTGTGCTCTGTGCGCCTCTGTCTGCACTAGGGGCCGCGCATCTGAGCAAAATTTCACATTGTAAGTTGTTGGGATGTGGGGAAGGTCATTTGCCTTCTTAAAAATGATGTCAAGAATGTTTTAAAAAGCAGCACCACACTTAGTCCCCTCATCATATAAAGGGGTTAGTCAAACACACATAATCACTTAGGAGGATAAAAATCAATTTCCCTTATTTGCTTTTTGCCACATGGATGGCTTGTTTTGACTTACAAGATAAGATGGTAACCATTTTTAGTCACATCTAACTTACATTGGGATTAGAAACTGAATTACAATCGCTTAGTATGCTCTTCTCTCGCACCTTCAAGCGACCTTGAGAATCAGAAAAAGATTGTGAAACAAGTTCATCTCCCTTAACAAAGTTTAAAACCTTTAGGAGAGGACAACGGCCCTTTTTGGGACCCCTCTTAGTTTTCTTTTTCAAACACATCTTAATATTGTAATGGGCCCATACATGCCCACATGTTCAATCTAGGATAGTTTCAAGCTTTTTCTATATTACATCACAATAAGGAGTTAAAGGATAGTAACGGACCCACATGTCCACATGCTAGCTTCCTAGGGATTTTGAATTACGCAAGGTTGTACCAAAGGAACTTAGTTAATTAGGTAATCAAACTCTTGTAAGGACCAAGCGAAGTCCACATGCAGCAAGGTGACATCTAATTCACTAAAAATTGGCACACTTTCACTCACACACAAAAGTCACTTATCACTCACATAGCTTCTTCTTGAAACGTGGAGGTAAAAGTAAGTTTCCTCCAAAGGGATTCCGAAAATACCCCATCTTTTCTTGACGAGACTATCCACTCCCATTTTTAATCAATGAAGTTGGTTTGCACCCCCAACCTCCCAAAACAACTGCATCTAAAATCTTTCTAAAAAATCACCAAGTTTTTCTCCACAGGAGGTGCCAAAAGAAATTTTTTAGTCTAGGTAGGATTTCGGGGATAGGCATCCAAATAAATCCTCGTTATCTAGTTCTCACATTGTCAAAACATAAAGGTTATCAAATAGGAGACTGAAAATCCTCCAAATCAAGTGATCCAATCACCATAAGGCAGGGGGATACCCATGAAGGGTTGAAGGCCGAGGTTCGGTTGTTCTGTGCGTCCCCCCTTGAGGCACCCACCTCTTGGACGGGATCCAGCCCGTGACCCATTTCTTAGGCTGAAAATCTAAATGTCGCACTTTGACCAAGGTACCTAGCAACCAACTTTAGGACATCTACCCAGGTGGCAATTGTGGGTTGCAATTGCACCTTGATTGGATTTTGTGTGGCTATTGGGAAATATCTCCAGCTCTTTCGGGATATGCCCCCTTTACCCCTCATTATAACCAATTATTTCATCCTTCACTAGTTTCTCTTCCGGTGACTTTAGACCCCACTGTTGAGTACTATTGGAAGGTCCAATGCTATTTGAGAGGAAGGACGTTACGTTTTCTAGGACACGAGCATTTGCTTTCTTTTGATTCCCCCATGTGGACAAAACCCACTTACCCATATATATTCTTCTTTCTCAGTTTATGTATGATGCACATCTGATTACAGTTTGATTTGGATATATATATTGTGTGAAAACTCAACGCAAAGGCTCTTGTTTTTATATTTCTCTCACCACTTTTTGCACATATTCACACAGCCAGTCTGACATCATAGGGGAACCACAGAACCCTCATCGTTCACGACGCTTGCTCAATCTCCCTCCTATCTTAGGGGGAGTATCTGGTCATGCCCACTCATCGACACCTCCTTCACACACTCCTGTGAGTGCTACTATATTAGGATCAACTTTGCTTGGTTCTACATTACTTGGGTCAACTTCCCAAGGTCATCCGTTCACTCGCTCTCCTTTACATGGAAGCGGGAGACCCACTTCCTCTCAAGGAGGAAGCACCAACCCACCTAGTCCCCATCAAGGGTCAGGTTCACAACACACTATGGCCAGAGATAATCCTCCTACCCCACTACAGATGCCATATTTGGCCTCTCTCAACATACTGGATCTCACCAAACTCACCAATGATCCTATATTGCATGACGCCACATGGCCTACAGTGCCAACAAAACTTCCTTCAGACATACCAAAGTTCAAAGGAAAGGCAGGGGATGACCCCACCAACCATGTCATGACCTTTCATCTATGGTGCTCTTCCAATAGCATTATGGATGATTCCATCAGACTGCAATTATTTCAGCGCACACTCACTGGCCCCTCGGCCAAATGGTATGTCGAAGAAAAATCAGGGTCCCACATGACCTTTGAGTCATTGGCCAAAGAATTCTTGACCTTCTTCCAACTACCCATCCGCCATGAAAATGGTCTAGAACTACTATCTAACTTCAAACAAACCTCAGCTACACACATCGCTGACCACATTCACGACTGGCGTAGGTGACGTAGTTTGTGTAAAGCAGAAACCACCAAGCAACAATGTCTCGACTGGTTTCTTAGATCACTTGTCTCTCTCCTTGGAAAGGATTTATCTTCCACCTTCCCTCAATCCGAAGAGGAAGCCATCAGAAAGGCCCAATAGTATGACCTCATCTATGCACATTCAGGGTACTTATACATGGTACTTCATGATCTTCCAAAACCTGTGCCATTTGGCCAAGACAAACCTGGCAGACGGACTAATAGGTGCCACCACACACCATGGTCCACAACCCCAACCACCACCGATGTATGAAACACCTCAATACCCGCTGGCATATGGGGGCACTTCTTATTACCCCCCACCCCCTTATCAACAGCCATACCCTGTTACTATACCTCCACCCATCAGTGGACCACCACCGGCACCCCCCATACATCCACCTATTCCCACAAACAGTGGTACTCCCTCAACATCAGCTTATAGTACTAGTGAAAGCACTATGCCTTCCTATGTACCTTATGGATCGGTACCACCACAAAATCCATACTTCCCATTTCCTGGCCCTCCACAACCCATGGCTCCCCCACATCCACATGCGGGGGTAAATTTTGTTCAACCTTTTGTTTCTCAACAATACCAAAGTTTCGAACAGTTGAATACCGCCAACCCAACTCATCCATCGAACAATGCCAAGAAGAAAGGATGGAACAGGAATAACATCAACCCAGGTCAAGGCAGGAATCAACCCCCACAGCACCAACCCACCGGGCGCAACCAGAACCAAGGGAAACAAAACCCCCAAGGGGGAAATAACAACAAACGCCAAGGGTGAAATAATGTTAAAACCATCTTCCCTTGTGCTCTTTGTGGTGAGTTCGTTCATTACACTCACCATTTCCCCCAGATCACTGATATCAAACGGTTGAAAGACTCGGGTAGTCTTCCCCATTCTCCTGCACAAACTGCCCCTCAACATGCACCACAACAATACGTGCAACAACCCCCTCCCGTCGTGCTGCAAAATCCTATTCCACATCAAGGTGTGATAAACACCCAATAGGACACACAGCATCTCCCACCTCAGGTGGGACAATACCACAACCCCAACAATCCAGCAGAGCGTACAATTCTCCTCACCAGTGAGGAAGAAATCCTTCTGCAAACGCGTAATCGTCAGTATCATACACCCACTTAGTCTACTCCCATCTCTCCAGAGACAAACCCTACACTGACGGGACCCCCGTTGGGGATCCCTCGTCCTTCCATCGAACCACCACTACGCATCCCTCGCATCCCCTTGCGCAGGAATGTCCACAACCCACAGGCTAGGGTGGCTCATAACTATACCTTGGTGGACGACTTAGCACAATCCCCAGTTGCCATGTCAGTCTTGGAAGTCCTCCAGACTTGTCCTACGCAGCGAAAATCACTACTTTCCACCTTGGGGACAATCGACCCTGGAGATACTCGACTCATCACCTTTGATCTCGACAGCGGAGAACCTCGTCTTCCCGCATTGATCACTTTTCAAATACCAGTAAAAATATGGAACATCACAGTTCGTCGGTGTATCATCGATGAAGGTGCCTCTACGTGCATCATGTCCAAAACAGTATGGAAAAAACTTGGTTCCCCAGAAATCATACCCTCTGCCATCACATTACGAGCTTATGAAGGATGACCATCCTCTCCTGAAGGTCTCTTTCAAAATGTCCCCGTTGAACTTGGGGGCAAGACTATTCTCATTGACATCGAAGTTATCGACGCCCCGCTCAATTATAATATCTTGTTTGGTCGCAGCTACATGTATGCTATGAAGGCAGTGGCATCTTCCGTCTTTTGGACAATGATGTTCTCCCACAATGGGAATATCGTGACCATCGACCAAGTCTCACATTATGAGCCTAACCCATCTTCCAACCTCGATAACATTCTCCCCCTCATCCACGCAAACCAAGACGCATATCCACTCGTCGAGATGGGTCCTGGGATTTTTAAAGATACATCCTTTTTAGGAACATACCATGGATCACCACCACTCCTTCATCCTACTAATCATGTATGCATCATATGATCTAACACAGAGGATGCTCTTCCTCCTCAGGAGGCTTTAGTCATTCCTGACGTCTCAATAGTCGCATAACCACTCCCGTCGGAGCCTCCTGCACACTCGTCGACCTCAACAGTCCACGAATCCACATCCCCTCAAGGGCATAATCCCGTCTGGGAGACACTCCCCCAACCCCTCACCCAAATTCCCTTCTTTTACCCTCCACCAGGTATAGAAGATTTTCAGGTAGCCGCAACGCTCACACTACCGAATATGGTGTTAGAAATCCCAGTTTGGTATTTACCCCCACCAAAGATGGTCCCTCGACCATCCCTTCCCCCACAGGAAGGACTTCCCATAACAATTCTCGTCCTTACCCCCACCACCCCCCCACTCACTAACCCCCCTGCTACAGCTGGGGGCAGGAGAAAAAAGAAAGATCCCATCACTCCACTTCCTTCACACATCCCACCACCTTGCGCACTATGTGAGAAAGAGGGCCACCAAACCAACAATTGTCCATCACTACCTGAATTACGGAATTTGATCCCTCCCAATCAAACTTCCACAACATCTGCCACTACTGCTAGTCTCACCATTATCACCCACCCTTCCAGTAGTAAAGGGTTGAGGACCAAATACGCTTGTGCTAGTTGTTCAGAGTATGGCCATTACACCCATCATTGCCCAGCATTTCCACGCTTTGGGTAGACATTGGCCATGGTGCGCCAAAACTTCCAGAACAACCCACACCCTGCTACGTCCTCTTCAACAAATATCACTGACATTCGCTATGTCACCACTTCAGTCAATGAACATATGAGGTGCCCTTTCTCTCTTTGTGATTCACTAGCTCATTTTACATACCAGTATCCTATGATCCTTGAATACAGGCAACGTTGATTGGCCCTGCTTCACCTACCCGTAGAGACGATACTTGACATTACCTCGTCACTTGAGGATCTTCATGTCATTTCTCCCTAGCCCGAGGCACTCCCAACACCTCCATGGATCTTCAATGACGTCTCTAAGGATTTACCCCGCAACCCCCCCAACTCACCTGCTCATTCCCCTATGGACACTCTCCACCCAACCATCACAGGTACCCCTCAGTACTTCAATATATGGTTTATGTCGAGTGAACCCTCCCCATATCCTAGCATTTTTCTCCCTACTTATTCATCAGGGGGAAACCACACTGTCACCGAGATCACTCCTCATGACCCCTTGTATTCCTAGCATTTCCAATGCGACGAGGAAATACTCGAAGAGCTAAACCTCCCATACTCTCCCTGAGATGCGCTACATCACCGCGCACTCTTCTCTCCATAGGAAGCCCCCATGCCTCCTAACCAAAACCCCATTTACACAATCGAAACCAAATATTTTATCCCATCTGGGCCTATCGATTGGTTCAACAATCCCATTCCTACCCCTGATGCATTTGAAGAAGGAAACATGGCCAAAATTTCCCCCACCATCAAAATCGACATTTCCATTAAAAATGCCATCGTCGAAGAAATCATCATTGGAGCTGTTTGCACTCCTCAGGAAATTGACGCATATAAATCCCTCTTCCAGGAATATAGGGATATTTTCGCCTGGTCATACACGGAAATGCCTGGCCTCGATCCCTCTATTGTCGAACATTGCATCAATACCAGGCCCGACATCACACCAGTTCGCCAGAAACAGCGACCGCTACACCCATCCAAAGTCGCGGCTATCAAAGCCGAAATTGAAAAATTACGCATTGTCAGGTTTATTTACCCCATCGCTTACACTTCATGGGTTTCCAACCCTGTACCCGTCGACAAAAAATAGAGCACTATCCGTGTTTGCACAGACTTTCACAATCTCAATAACACATGTCCCAAAGACAACTTTCCAACGCCTTTCATCGATCAAATTATCGACGACTGTGCTGGCCACGAGGCTCTCTCTTTTATGGACGGCTTCTATGGCTATAACCAAATTCAAATCCACCCAACCGATCAGTATAAAACCGCATTCACTACCCCATGGGGTACCTTTTCATATTGTGTCATGCCTTTTATCTTAAACAACGTCGGCGCAACTTTCCAGTGGGCGATGACATACATCTTCCACGATCTAGCTAAAATCATCCTAGCCTACTTGGACGACCTCACAGCTTGATCCAAGAAACTCACCCAGCATCTCGATGATTTACGAATCATCTTTCAACGGTGTCGTCAGTACAACATCCGCTTGAATCCTCTCAAGTGTGTGTTTTGTGTCACCGCAGGGCGCCTCCTCGGTTTTATTGTTTCCCAAAGCGGTATTACCGTGGACCCCCTCAAAGTCAAATCTATCACCGAAATTCCACCCCCCCGGAATCTACGGCAACTTCAGAGTCTTCAGGGAAAAGATAACTTTCTTAGACACTTTGTCCCAGATTATGCCATATGCGCACATGGCTTCCTTCGGTTACTATGTCACGACATCCCATTTTACTGGGATGACCATGCCCAACAGTCATTTGACGATCTTAAAGAAGCGCTTTCAAATGCACCTTTAATTAGTGCACCTGACTATAATCGTGACTACATCCTCTACGTATCAGCATCAGCTGTATCAGTAGCCGGTGTCCTCGTCCAACTCAGAGATGACAATCGTGAACACTTCATTTACTACGTTCTCTGAAAACTGCTTGTCCAGTCACAAACGAGGTGGCAATGTGGACCCTACAGCTATATATAGGCCTTTTGCCAAACTTCCACTCACCATTCCGGGAGCCAAAGGTGTCTATTTTTCAAACCGTCTTTAGCCACGGGATCATCATCCCGTCACCTACATCACAGTAGTCCCTGGGTCTCTTTTCATCATGAGCCCCTGGGGCACCTTTTTTTCATATCATGGTCAGGTACGCACGTGCATAGTCACATTTATCAAATACATGCTCATATCTTAGATTCTCTTCAGATATTGTTCACTTTGGGTATTTTATTTTTCATGCGTGCAGGTACTTGCTCATCACCCATCGGCACAACCCCTTCAGGTATATACTTAGCACTGGGATGTAGTATCTCCCGCTGTATTGCATTTACATTCCCAGTCACACCCTCTGATATTGGCCTTAAGGATCCTCATTCTCGGCTCTGCAATACCCACACCACCATTTGCCTCTTCGGTACTGTTACCCTGTAGCATTCTTACCCACATGAGTTGTCCCATTCATAGCACCTTTTGCCACTTTATTGACACTCATGTTGTTTTTCATTACCCTTTAGTGATGGGAGTCCCGATAGTCTTTCATCATGTCGTGAATCAGCCACATACTCCTTCTCCTCATTTTTGATAGATTTCCCACACAGACTCCCAGATTATCTCTTTACGGTTCTATTTTTTACCTGCACCTTCGCAGTATCATGAACCCTCCATTTCATCCACAATCAGTTTGCCCATCTGTGAACCTACCTTCATTTCACCTACCTCATACAGAAACTCACCAATGGGGCCCCCACCCTTCATCAGTCTTCCAAGCACATTATTTCCTATGTGGGACACCCATATCACACTGGGGCACCCATTTCTGTATTTGTACATTTCTCCCCAATTATTCGTTATTTATTGTACAAGCGCCTTTATTTCCAGTCATTACATTTTCTTTTGTCGTCACCGTTGGTGACTTGCTTCCTTTTGGCCACACGCAACCCATGTCACCCTTGGTTGGAGAATTACTTATCATCTACCCTTGCCGGCATTGTCCATATCTTTAGAGTACTCCACAGGTCACTTACCTCTACCCTCTGAATTTGTTCACCTTGTCCCTCCTCTGGCACAACTTATCACCGGTCTTGTCGTCCCCCTGACACTCAACCTTGTTACACGGTTGCGGCCACTCTTTATATATCATACATCCTCCAACCAAGGGTAGTCTTGAGTCTTCCCACTTGTTGACTTCGTCCATGTACCTCTACCACTTCCTCACCTCAGTAGATTCCATGAATCCCTTTGCTTCTCGAAGTCGCGTTCCCCTTGTGTCGACATCAGCACAATTTTCTGGAAGGGCGACAGTATCTTGATTCTCATTCTCCATTCAATGAGAGATCTCGGACGGCACAGGGTGAAACACCATTGCTCCCTTCTGTCGTTGGCCCCCATAACATTCGATGCCAACACTTTCTCATGTTATGGTGGGTCTTCCTTTGCAACTATTGCAGTTATTTCTATCATTTGTCGAAGACCTCTGAACTTGGTAGGGCCATCAATGCCCGCATCATCGCCGATACTTATTACCGCGATTATTGCCTATTATTCAGAGTATGTTCCTTTGCAAAATTGTCTTTTTCCTTTATCATCACCACCCCCGAGGGCGCTGCAGTTGTCTACACCAACACTTCAATGACCTTTTTTCAGAGTTACATAACATGAGCATGGGGCATGCCCACCTCGTTTGTACACAGTTTTCTATTTTGCGCACCTCATAGAAGGTCGGGTCCTACCAATTCCTTTTTCTCCAATGGATCACTCTGAACGATCCCACTATTGCTCTATCTTAAAACAACATTCTCAATAGAAGAAACATTTATGGATTTCGGCTATACGTATGCTCCTAACCTCATCCATCAAGGGGCATCTGTTATCACTGAAATTTCGTCCGCACATGGCGACAAAGAACTCAGCATCGTCAAATAGTAATGAAGTCATTCATGGACCTGAATTAATCTTAAAGCATTCAAAAAAGGTCAAAAACTATACAAAGTAGTGAAAAATTGAAGATCGTTTTATATAAGTTGGGCGCGCATGCACATGCGTGGAACAGGAACGTTGATAGCGCGCATACGCGCACGATGCGCACCTGTTAGCGCAAAAATCTGTTCACCTGCTACACGCCGCATTTATGAATATGGTCGGCCTCCCAACCACTTTTGGTTCAGCTCCCAAGCTGATTTGACTTCCAAATATGGGCTGGTCAAAGACCTAATAATGCCCTAAATGGCCTCTTTTCACACTACAAAGCAGTTACACAATAACCCAATGCAATGTTATAAAAAGCCATGAATACACCTCATTTTCTCAAGGAATTCTAAGTAATGTTATGCTGCCTAGATTGTTTTAAGGACTCCATCCTTGACAAGAACACACTGGCACCATTTCATTGAGCAATCCACCTCTCCATTGAGTGGATTTGCAAGGAGTTCTTTCACCACCATTTTCATTTTTCTTGTTGTAAGGAGAGCAAGCTTGTGAGGGTCCAAGAGCCTTCCCTTGGAGGAAGAAGGGACTCATAGTCCCCTTTCTTCTTGGTGCTTTGATTTCATCAATAGATCAGCCTAAAAACATTGGTGACATGGATCTTTTCGTTTTTGTTATCTCTATGTCCCTATGATTATGATTTTAGTTTGTATTAGTTTAATTCTTGCTTATAGTTTTGTTTTTGTTTTTCTAACTCTTTCCTCTACAGTTGTCCTGCCCATCAAGACCCAACTGGGCATGCAAGAACTTCTTATTTTCTCACCAAGGTGACGAAAAGGGTGCAACAATAAGAGTCTTTGTTCATCAACTCGGAAAGTGGAATGGGAATTTTTACTTTGGCTAATTCCCCTTCGAGGCTGAAAGGTGTAGGGACTCTGCTTTGGCTCATCAATTCTGGTTTGTCTACCACATTCTTCTGGCCAGAAGTACTTGGATGATTAATTGATGAAACCTCAGGCTACGGTGATCTTTTCAGAATAGTAAGGTTTATTTTTGCGGGAACTTTGGCAGTACTCTTCTCAGGAATATTCTCAGCAGATGGCTCAGAGGCTTTCTTGGTTTCGACTACCTTCTTTGTTTCAATCGTATTTTTTGGGGAACTCCCTTCTGTCTTTTTACTTCACAGATTGTACTTTCGGTGTACCTCCAAAATGGAATTTTTGAATGCTTGTTGTTCAGCATCTTTAGCTTCTTCACTTACTTTTGTTTGATTGAGAAGAAAAAGTTCTTGCTCTTCTTGGGTAAGGAAAATAGCTTCTCTATCGTGAATGCCCATGAGATTTATGTGATTATCCTCTAGTTCCTCAATCGCTTCCTCTCCTTCATCAGCATAATTTTCTTGTAGGGGAGGTCTGATCTACTGATCCAGACCTCTCTTCTCTCTTTGATCCCTAAGATCTCTCTTTCTGATTTGAGGAGGGTTTCTCCTGAAGTTAGGATTCCGAACTTGAGGAGCTGGTGGGTTTTCTCTTGGAGGATTTCTTTTTGACACAGTAAGTCTTTCCATCATTATTTCCATTGCTCTGGCCAAGGAATCCAATTTGGAATCTGAGGTTGATGTGGAAGGTTCCTCTTTAATTGTGACTCTCCTCTCTGACCTCTATTGTGCCCTTTTTGCCAACAAATTGGCCTCCACACTTATTGTGTTTTCTGCATGTCTTCCAGGGTGGTAGAATTTATTTCCCTTAGTTGGTATGACATGTCGGCGTCAAAACCATCAGGAAATTTTATCAATGCCGAACCCTGTGGAGGTGTGATTTCGGCTGGGATTGCGTTGTACAAGTTACTGAAACGAGTGAAGTAATCTTGTACTGTATCACCTTGATTTCTTCTAATATTTTCGTATTCTGACAATATTTGGAGAGTGTTTTTCTTTACCTCCCATCTGTCTAGAAAACTCCTTTGAAATGTTGTAAGGTCAAGGATTGAGGTGGCACGTAAACCTTTATACCATTTCTTAAGGTCATCTGTCAAACTCTGGGCAAACAATCTCATTTGAACGTCAGCCTCATCTACTTCGTGCAGGTCAAAATAATCATTCATTTTATCAACGTGTTGTTGGGTGTTCAAAGGTCCTATTCCATCGAACTGTGGGAGTCTCGTTTGATAGTCTTGGGGCATAGTGTGAAGAGGCACGGCCAACACCAAGGGAGCATATCTGACTGCCATGATAGGTGGAGGAGGTGGGATAACAAACTGGATGATAGGTGAGGTAGCAACTGAAGACGAGGACGAGGAGGGACTGGCTAGCACCGAGGGAGTGGTTTGTGGTTTAGCAGCGGGAGATAGAACTTCAGGAGTCCGGGGTTGCAAAATGGTTGGGTCCAAAATGATTTTAGTCACAAAACTATCGGATCTTGTCCTAACCAGGATTTGTTCGGAAAGGGTGTCAAATTCAGGGTTTTGAAAGGTAACAAGCTCCCCTGAAAAGGAAAGGGACTTATGAAAGGGAGTATGACTTACTGAGCCTTCAGCTATGGTCTTTTTCCTGAGCAACTGTTCTGGGTTATCTGTTACTATAGCAGGTTCTGGGTCTAGATGAGATCGAGTATAAACTTTCTTGGGAGCCAGATTTCTTTTTTATTTATATATATATATACTTTTCGGTTTTACGAGTCTGAAAATAATATGTACAAATTTTAATCAACCTCTAAACATTACTTTCTTCAAAAATTTGCAATATTTCAGGAACAAACTTTTCTTCTAGGGAAAATAAAACGTGAAGCTATAAATTTTAGTTCTGTTCTCCCCAGTATGGTCACCACTATGTTAGCGCTCTGTAAATTTCCAAGAGGTTGTTAGGAAGAAGAAATCTATGAGAGGTAACTTTATCCAACCGTTTTTGAAGCTGGGATATAGCCCTTCCAACTTCAAAGAGGGATCTCTCTATATGATTTAGATATGTTTCAAATTTTTAAATATTAGGCTAGATAAATAAATAAGTCGGTTTAGTTGTCATTGTGTTTATCAAGTTGGTTGATATAGTTTACACATCCATTGGGCTATGGGGTATGTGTCGTGAAGATGAAATCCAAACCAGAAAAACAAAGGAACCTTTCACAGGGCGAGATAATATAATCACTGGATTCTTTAGTAGCATAAATGAGGAATAGAAGAAAAGATGAGAAAGACAATTACAACAAGGAAGTAGTTAAGAATTTCTTTATTGTAAAATGAGAAGATAAACACTTAAATATTTTGAGTCAGAAACAGGGTATACGAGATAAATCCTGCAACATCCATTACTCCTAAAGATTAGATTTAGAAAACAGTATGATAACAAAGTGAGAATAACATTTAACGTAGAGAGAAAAACATCACCAGTGAATACACACAAGAATCCTGTAAAATGTCTCTTTGTATAATGGGAGATCTCTTCAAAAATATTACAGTCTGATAGCTTGCAAAGTGTGAAGATCAACAACCCTCAATACTTTGAAAGATGAAGTATTTATAGCCCAAAATTACAAACAATCCTGTCATCAAAGACCAGGACATGCTAAATCTATTTTTAGCCTAACTAACTTAACAAATTATAGAAATCTAGGAACTGCTTGATGATGTGTCGCAACTGCATGTTGTTTTCTAGGTGGATTGTTGGTGAGGCCTCTGCATGACCTCATCTGACTGGACAAATGACTGGGTTGGGATAGCTCATCAGCTACTCGATCAGGTCACAGAGTTCCTCCCATTGAAGATGACTGGACACGTTGACTTTGACTAGCCTTCGATAAACTTCATCCATTTCTGTGTACTTGGCGAAGGTAGGTTTGGTGATGAAGATGTATCGAATATCATGCTGAATACTGATGTCCCACTGAAGTGAATCTATAAACGCCTTGCCAGTGATGCTGCCTTGAATTCCTGAAAACTTTGAACTATCCTTAGCCACATCGGCCAGTCTCTTTTTGTAGTCTGGGAGTGTCATCAATTTGTCATTGATTACCTTCAAGCCAGGAAGACCTTTCTTCTGCAGAGCCTCAATTTTACTAAAAAACCTTTGTAATACTAGGTCCATGGCCTAAACCTTTTCTTCCAGCTGAATCATTAATCCTCTCTTGGTCAAAACTTTTTTGACCTCAAGGATGGTCTTTGTTCTATCTTCAATTTTCATCTCTTCCAGCTCCTCCCTGGTCTTAGAATTTAGGAACTTGATGATTTCATTAGCCTGGGTGGGCATCTTTCCCAATTCTGATATGATCTTCTCAATGGCATGTTTGCTTCTCTGCACGAACTTATTTTTCTCAAACATGATCTGTATCATTGGCCATATCTCGTTCATAGACTTGGTGATGTCTATCCAAATGCTTTCTTTAACTTCGGCCATAGTTTTACCTGCCATTGTTTGCTTCTGGAGCTGTTGTAATTATTGTCTGAGCTGGTCTGACACCTTATTTTCCTTGGAAAGGATAATATGATAGGAATATTTGAGTTCCTGAAGGTTCTCAATCTCCTTATTGAGCTTGCTAATATCTGTTTCCTGCAGGTTCATCTTTTCCATAGACTTAGCCAATTCGACTATATTTTCCAGAGATGTCAGTGGATTTGTCGATGGGACTTCTGCTACTGATGTTGTGCTCACTCCTGAAAGTGGAACTGCACTCAATGGAATGAATTTCATTGGCTTCATCTATTCTTTCTCTTTTACCAGCTTCTCCATCTCAGCTTCCATTTCCTTTAGTTGTGCATTCTGCTCCATGATTAGTTTGAGCATCTCATATTTTTCTCCCTTCGTCTCTACTATTTCCTTCGCCTGTGAATCCTCTGTGGGAGGGAGTTTCAATTGTTTCCTTAAGGAGGCTATGTCTTCATTTTTCTTTTTAATCATCTCCTTAGCTACCTTCATGTTCGAGGGATCGTACCCGATCTTAAGGACCAATTCCTCCAAAGTCTTGATCTTGTTGTCCTTGGCAAAGGACGATATCTTCTCCAATTTCAACTGTGGTTGGACGTTGTTCAAGGACACTTGCAATTTGGACGCGGTAGTGGAAGCATGTGCCAGTGTATAGAAGACCATTTCCCCTGTTTTCTTGTGCAAATCCTTCTGATCGGTCGGATACACATCCTTAGTCTGAAATTCAAAGGTGGCCCTTTTGTAATCAGTGATTGCCTTTGGATACAGTGGCCAAGGGACCCTGTTGTTCTGATTCGACCAAAGTCTTAGGTTCCCATACTGTCTGGTTTTCAAATTTATTGAATTCAGGCCTAGATTCGTGGACATATTGGATGTTCTTGTTTTTCACCCTCATCTCAGAGATAATCCCACACGGGATCGTAATGCCATGGGAAACTAGTGATGAACTTCATTTCCTTTAGCAGCTTATCTGCTTCCTCTCCGACGCCACGATTGTTGTAGATGAAAGAGCCAATCTTCCCTTTAATTATGATCTGTTGTTTTTTTTTTAGAGACAAAAAATGAATATCATCGGAGTTTATCATCTGCCTTATGTACTCCAGAGAAAACATTCAGATAGGTAGGTATTTAGGAAGCTTATACGGGGTTAACTTGCACCCATATACTCTGATCTCGGTGTGATCTTGGTATAAATACCAATCACCTATCGTGGTGTGATCCGAAATATGCAGGATCCTTTGAACTTCATCATTAATCCTAGGCTCGGGCCTGCCTCTAAGCACACTTACCACTGAGTGATAGAATTGTTCGATGAACTGCTTAAAACTAAACTCTGTGGAGTTATGATTGAGAAAGGAGGTCCATGTGGTCACTGCCTGGGGTCTACCATCTCCATCCATATTCTACATAGAAAAAGAAAATTTGTCCGCTTAGAAGAAAACGAACAAGTACGCTAGTATGGAAGAATAACGGAACATGCCTTCCATGGCGAAATTGACAAATTGTTCATGAATATTGTTCGCCAGGAACATGCTGAAGTCGAACTGGGTAGTGGGCTTCTCATCGGTGGAGAAAATGGATAAAAATCCTAGAATGGGTTCATCCACCCACTAATCTGAATACTATCCCAACAAGGAGCATAGGGACGAGATGATCTGGTTTCCTTTGGTCGAAAACATGGAAGAAGAATAAGGGGGATTTGTGGAGGGAAATTGAGGGGATGGTGGGAGGAAAAGCTCAAATATTTGATCTCTTTGGGGGAAATTCATCTTCTGGTATAATTCTGTGAGGATTTCAAGGTTAAAAGGTGATGTGGAGTCAGCTTGAGGTATTTGCATCATTTGGTCGACGGTTTCAGGCATGATGAGGAAAAGAACTTTTCCAGAGGAGGACATGATGGCTCTTTGCTCAGGAATGTAGTGGGCTTGGCACTTGAGGGAAAACTTTGGAAAAGAGTGAATCTGAGGAAAGAGATACAGGGGTAGATTGGACTCCCAGAGTCCAATTTCGTCACTCTGGTCCAGGAAAAATTATTTGAGACATGACTGGAGGTCTGCGAAATTGAAATCACACTTTGTATCTACGATTAAATAATCTTTGTCGGCCAGTGGAATCCTGTCGAGGTCGACAGGAGGCGGGAGAAACGGATTCTCCTTTCCGTCTGCTCGTTTTGACTTTGGCGCCATTACTGCAATAGTACCTACAAAAAAAAACATTAGAGGGGAAAACTGTAGGTGGGGGTGACTGACTAAATGGAGAAAAACGATGTAAAAATTATCTGGTGCGATGAGTGGGTAAATGGTGAAGGAAAGAAGAGTGAGGGTAGTTTTGAGTAAAACGGTGTCTGTAGGGCGCGAGGGACAGGTCAGTTGGTTAACAGATAGGTTATCCAGTAATAAATGGCCAACGGATCACTTAGAGCGTGAGATGGCAGGTGACGGTGACATGAGGAATACCGATGGGTGAAGTGGCGGTTACCGATTGGGGTAAAAATCATGGTGAGGGGGCTTGCCACGAGCGAATGAGGGGGAAGGAATGATGGAAATTAAGGGATGTGACTCTTTCGGGAAAGGTGGATGATGACATTAGGAGGTGACGAAGGTATGTCAAACGGTAGGAGGCGGTGGGATTTGGGACTAGTAGATTAATGCCACGTGTAGATAGGGGCCCACCAGAGGAAAGATTCCATTCTGGACCCCCCCCCCCTTAGTTAAAATCAGATCAGTTGGGGGGGTTCGAAAAACACCTTGATCCGTTGATCTGTGTGCTTGCTTCTTGGCCGCAGATCTGAGCTCGTTCTTTATCACACATTCCGGACCCCCCCCCTCCATTAAAGGCAGAACGGATGGGGGGGTCCGGAATCCAATATTGATCGTAGATCTACGCGCTTAAACCTGAGCCATCCAGATGTGCGTGGGTCTTATCAGCAATTCCAGACTCCCCCCCCCCTCCGTTAAATATAGAATGGTCGGGGGGGGTCCTGAAAGATCTGTTCACCGTAGATCTAGGTGCAATCATCCGGACCATTGATATATGAATGGAGCATAAGTGAGGGTGTGAAAAATACATGCACCGAGAAACTTAGGATAAGTGCGTTTCACGGGTTTTTCCAAGTCTTTTCATGTATACAGCACCATGGGGCTTGACCAACACCATTTTTAAGCATCTGAAACATGGTGCAACATTTACATCCAGCTGGTTTTATTGAAATAAAACAACTAGCCTATATTCTAACCTATATTCCTATGACAATTAACCCAGATTAGACTGTTGGGCTAAGAACTTACTCTACCCTGGGGCTATCTGACCAAGATTAGACAGTCTGGCCAAATTTATTCACTAATCTAACCTAGATACTTTGGCTAAGATTAAACAGTTTAGCCAAACTCATTCCCTAACCCTATCAACATCAATTTAAAAACAACTTGGCCATGCTTGAAAGGTATGGACCAAGTTACTATTATTGCATGGGGCTTTATTAAAATTCTTTTATGCCCTCTTTTCTTTTTCTTTTTCTTTCTTTTCTTTTTCTTTCTTTTTTATTTTTCTTTCTTTTTTCTTTTCTTTTCTTTTTCTTTTCTTTTCTTTTTCTTTCCTTTTTATTTTCTTTTTAAAATTATTTGCAGAATGAAAAATCATTTGTCAACAAAAACACTAGATATATATAATATTCCAGTCACCAGTTGATCCTATAACTTATAGGGTGATAACACAGTCGACAGTCGGGTGGAACACAATGAGCAGGGTATCAAGCCTGAAACCTATCCAGGGTATCTAAAGGAAGTGTTTCGGAAGACGACTAAGGACCTCGAATAGATTCGAGACCCATGAAGCTCTGCGGAAAATCCAAACAAGGGAATCCCAAGATAATCCCTCTATATGTGTTCCCCACTACACTTGGTCTGGCTTTGGAGGGGTTATCTCCGCTAACTTTCCACACGCGACCTCGTTTTTAGCCCCTGTGTTAAAGGGGGGTCCCCGACAATTTTCACGGTTACTGGACTTTTTAACACTCACTAACACAGACTCTTATGTTTTTTTTTGTAGCCTTGAAGAGTTTCCTCTCCAATCCTAAATTAAGGCTCCGACCTAGACTAGTTGATGGACCCTACAAACACAGAGTCTAAAAACTTTTAATTAAGTGTTAATTTTAGTGGTTGTTTTAAGTCAAAAGGGACGAAAGTGAAACCAGTGATGTTTTTAAGAGACAAAATATAAGAGCATACTATGTAATTGAAAACAAACTATTTCTTGACAAATTCAAATCTGCACATTTAAACTCTTTAACCAACTTTCCAAACTAATTTTTCTTTCTAAGATATTTTAACAGAAAACTCAAAACAAGTTTTTGCTCGACTATGAGCTACTTATTGTCCTAAGTCAATCAGTAAAGAACTTATGAAATCATTATTTTTCCTGATTATTAATGCAAACAACCAACTACTTTACCAAACGAAGAAACAAATTTTTTTTTTTTTTATTGTTTTATGCTTCAAAAGCAAAAAAAAGGGAAAAATGATGACAAGTAAAGACCAAGAAATGGTTCTGGCCTAATCACAGATCGCAAGGATTTACTGACAATAGCAAACAAGCTAATTCAAGAAGACTCTCAAACTTTTCTAAAAACCCTATTAAATAAAAACAGAAGAAAATTTTTGATGAAAAATGATCCGGATTATTTTCGGCACGAAATGAGAGCAGAGATATAATAAAGAAATTGACAGAGATATTGCAGATATTCAATAATATAATAGAAATGTATCAGAGATGCAATCATAAACATAGATATACAGTAATACACGATTTCTATTAATCAGAGAAATGTACAGAGACTGTAAAAATACAGAGTGAAAGACTCACTAGAATGGTGGCAGCTTATCTCTGAGAAGAGATGTGACGGCTACTCGCATTCGCAAG
>ML816502.1:48449-90604 GCA_009831015.1 Picea engelmannii
GTCTGAGGTAACCAAGGATATCTAAGCCGAAATTCTGAGGGAAGGTGAAGAAAAGAAGGTCGAAATGCAAGGAAGGATAAATTCTTTTGATGGTGCTTTCTAAGGTATGTTATTTACAGGTCATCTCACCATTTTCTCTATAAATTTTTTTCTATAATGATTCAGACCGTGAAATTCCTATGCCATTGAGAAAACATATCCAAGTATCTGTGGTAAAAAAATCAGCTTGTGGTTCATTGTATTTTTGGAGTTACACTACGTGGAAAATAAGGTTTGTGGTTAGTTCTGAAATTAGTCAAAAAAAGGTGTTTCGGGTAAAAACGTCATAACTTCTTCATAACAAATCTCAATTCAGTGAAACAAAATGTGTTGGTTAGGGTACAGTCTGTAGTATGTTTTGTAATAGTTTCATATCAATTCAACAAACATTCCATGCGAGACACGCTCTACAAGGTTGCTCTCTAGAATAAGCCAGAATTCAGCAAGGTATGTCATTTTTGTTATAATTCTTTTTCTGAGAGGTTCCAGGTAGTGACAGTTGGGGATTGTGTAAAATACACTGAAGAACATTGTGTATCAGTTTCATATATTTATACATTACAGGTACAAAGTTATAATTACTTCAAGTTAGGGTTGTTGACTAATCCAAAACTAGGCATGTGAGACTAAAGAAAAGTTTGATGAAAATGCTAGTCTCTTGTTGTTGAATTTAAGGAAGGTTTGCAAGAATGTGATCATATAAACCAGGCCTATTACAGAGCTACAAATCAGATTTGGATGATGCAATTGATGAGGTCTTTTGGTTGAGGTACATGTTGAGTACATGGTTGAGACAAGTAGTTGTTGAGTTGGCACATACATGAGGTGTATAGTTGATGATGTTGGTACATATTGATGAGTAGTTGACATATGATTGGTACATACTCGGTACATGGTTGGATGCACTTGTTTATAGTACAGGTTGATTACAGGTTATTTGGTACAAGTTGGTGCATGGTTGATGCACTTGTTTATGGTACAGGTTGATTATAGGTTGATGTATAGGTTGATGCATGGTTTCGATTTATTGGTAAAGGTTTACAGCGGTATATATCACAGTGATAGGTTGACAGTGGTTCCATCATTCTACTTCTACTTCAGGGTGGTAGGACGAGGCAAGGACAAGTGGTTGTAGCCACCTTCTGGTTATAGTCGGAGAACATAGGGGGTTGTAGCCTCCTTCTGGTTGTAGCCAAAGAATTAGGGAGTTGGGGCTTCCCTCAGGTTGTAGCCTGAGAAACTAGGGGGTTGAAGTCTCCTTCTAGTTGCAGCTGGAAAACAAAGGAAGTTGGTGCTTCCAATGAATGTAATTCTTCAAGACATATAAGAAAAAACATTTCGTGGTTTTCTCCCAATTTGGGTTTCCACATAAAACACTGGTGTACTGGGTATGTGTATGTTTGTTAATTTCTTCATTGCTTATTTACTCTGCAGTTATTGGATGATAATGCTTCATTGATATAACACTTGGATTATATGGTTAAAAATGATTAAATTGATCTATTACTGATTCACCCCCCCTCTCGGTAATCCAACACGAGCTTGTCTCTCTTGAGCACAATCACTCTCGCACATCCAAGAAATCCTCGATGGCGGCGTAAAAAAAACGATGGAGTAGAAGATTTTATTAACCTATTGCTTGAGCAAGCTCTCGCGTGACAAAGGGATGAAATGATGGAGAATTTTGCACACATCCTTCAACGTTTGTCGATAGCAACAAGCACATCTTCATCAAACGACCGTTTTGGAGGAACCTCTCCCTTCAAGGTACAAGTTAATTTTGATATTCCCATATTTGAAAGTCAGATAGATTCGGATTCCCTAGAAAAATGGTTAAATGTATTAGAAGGTTACTTCTTTGTTCAAAAAAATTCTGACAACGAAAAGATCACCTTCGCACTGCTCAAGGCTCTCCCCCATGTCAAATATTGGTGGGAAACTTATTGGGAGCAAAGTTCCACAGAGGAATTTGGAATATATGGGGTCGAGCCCACTTGGGATTTTTTTTTTGATGTGGTCAAATAATAGTACTATCATTTTGATAACTATGAAGACCAATATATGAGATGGACCACACTGCGGCAACAGAAAAGCCAAATAGTGTCGGAGTTCACAAATACTTTACATACCTTGCGCATCAAGATGGGTATCAAAAACTCTGAGCGGAAATGGGTACATCCAAACCGAAAAGAATTTCCTAAACATCTCATTATTGGGCGCTGCCTATCGATATGCTGTCAAAAATCGAGCAAAAATTTAGGCACCAGAACAAATGGGAATTCGGGTCTGCAAATCCTCAACAACCAAAGCATGGTAAAGATGACCCTAACCAACAACCTCTAGACAACCAGTCCAAGATACGGGACAAGAAGGGTAAAGAGAAGACGAAGAATGAAACTAGGAAGTGGTGTGACTTCTACAAAACCCCTTGGCACAACACCAGTGAATGTCGCTTGAAACAATCATTGGTGGTTAGGGTCAAAGACACGAAGTCGAACCCTGATTCGAAATCCGATCTAGAAATATTGAAAACAGACATATCATTGACGCAAACTTCATTGCTACTGTCGTGACCACAACGTTTTGACCAGAAGAATTAGTAGATCCCGAAGAGGGGGAGCACCTCTTCCATTCACATATGTGGGTGAAGGGAAGCCCATTGCATTTCATTGTTGATAACAATAGCCAGAAGAACGCTATCTCAGGTAAGACCATCAAACAGTTGGGGTTGTCAACAACACCACACCCGTAGCCATACAACATCGGGTGGCTTTACCAGGGACGAGATCTTCGTGTCAACCAGGAGTGTCGCATGCCCTATGGCATCCAACCCTTCAAGGATGAGGTAGTGTGTGATGTTGCCCCTCTTGATGTCTATGATGATGTTTTGGGCCAACCATATATATGGAGACGTCATGTTGTCTATGAGTCTGGACCCCATAGTATCATTATTACTCTGGGAGGTTAGCTCTATAGGATACCAGAGGTAGTTCTGACTACTTCTCCACCAAAACAGTGTCTCAAGGTAATCTCTCATACTGCAAAATTCATCCTCTTCACGGTCTATTCAAAGGATGCACAGAAGACCGCTACAACCAGTATAGCCTCAACACCTTCTATCCAACAAAAGTAGATTGTCAAAGAGAAAGAAGATATTGTTTCTTCACCTACAATGGTGCCTACACAATGCCCCCTCAAAACCAGACAACAGGTTGGTGGAGCAGATTCAACCATGCCAGCAACAGGTTGGTGGAGCAGATTCAACCATGCCAGCAACAAGTTTGTGACAGTCTTCCATAGACCAAGCAACACAACTTCTTCAATGGGATATCACGCACCTAAAACGTAGATGATATGAAAAAGTTATGACCCAAGGAAGTTAATGTACTAACTTACCCAAACAGGGCCCACATGACTTTTGGCGTTTCATCTCCTAGGGTTAGGTTTTTGGATGTCTAGGATTTTGGCATTCATGTTTATCATAAAAAGGCTTTCGTAGCCTTATTGTAATCATGTTCTTGCAAATGAGCGTAGTCGTCACATATCTTCTTAGAGATAAAGTTGTCACCATTCTAGCGAGTCTTGCACTTTGTATTTTTATAGTCTCTTTACAATTCTCTCATTAATATAAATCAAGTATTATTGTATTTCTTTGTTTTTGGCAATTTGCATGAGTATTTCATTGTCATTTCTCTGCTTTCATTTCGTTCTGAAAATAATCCAGATCAAGGAGCTCCCTCAAGGAGCAAAGTCGCTCCACATGGGAGGATTTGTGTTGCCTTGAGGGGGAGGATTCGACGAACAGAGTTGGGCAGAGTTCTCTTGGGAAAATTTTGGCTAAGTCTAAAAAAGAAGGTTTGTTAGAGGCATGTGTGAGGTAGAACCAAAATTCGTGAAGCTTGCAAAAATGGAGTGATAGAATTTGCGGAAATAAAGAGAAAACAAGTCTGCAGTTGGATGCACGTTTGAGGTGCACTGTAGGTGGCTGCGGAGACGGTTTCGATGAAGAGTCTTGGTGACAATTTGTGTATGAGAGTCTTACTGAGGTGAGGCGAGTTGTTTGACTTCGCCCTATAGTAAACTAAGCTGGTAGTGTTCATGTTGTAACTATTTTGCAATAACAAAGACTTAGTCGAGTGTTAGGCATGGTTCGTGTCACCCGCACTATATATGTTTTTGTCTTTCGTTTGTTCCACAGTTCTCTTGGTTCCTCATGGATGTATGCTTAAATATGACTAAGTGTTAAAGTAGCTAATGAATGTCTAAGTATACAATAGTTGCATTAGAGTAGTTGTGTAACTTATCGATAGCCTAGAACGAAGTATGGGTATTCTCTAGGTGAAGAGGCGTAGTTTGGATGAAGTAACCTTGGTGTTCCCAAACATCCAAGCAAGAAACTTCACAGTGTCGCATGCCCTCAAGAGGTGCATGATTGCAAGATTAAGCTAGGCACACTACGGAGATGTGACAAATGGTATCAGAGCAGATTCCTTGCATATTTTGGAGAAGGGTTGGAGAGCATCTCTTCACCACTATCTCGATGATAGATGGTATCAGAGCAAACTTTGAAGAGAATTTGCTGCAAAGGCAGTTCGGTGGGAACTTCCGCAGACTTGGTGAGGTTCGGTGCAACGAACTTGTTCATCGCAGGCTTTGCATCAGACTTACGAAAGAAGGTTCGTTTGACGATGCGGTGGAAGGATGGTTTGGGTGCACACCTTATATGACCAAGAGCAGAGTATGTGGTGAAACGAAGTACTTAGATAAAGTTGGTGACCACCAAAATCATCGCATAGTTCATCACAGAAATTGTCACAAACTTGATCGCAGACGCAGACTTGGTTGGTTTTATTCGTGATGAAAGTCAGTGTTGAAAATGTTGTGCACACCTTGAGAGACCAGGAACAAAATTTTGTTAGGAGAACCGAGCACTTGGGAAAGGCATATGAACACAAGATATATTGCACAACTTGTCGCAAAGATAACTACAAAAGTGATCATAGAAGCAAAACATAGAGGGTTATCACAGAAGTGATCGTGAAAGGGGATCATTTCTAGTTTGTAACAAGGTGAAGCACTTGGGTGTGTTGGGCGATCTGAAGTGACCTAGAGCAGCGCCGCAACATGCAATTGGTTGGGAACATTTCCATCATGATGTCTTTGTGTCGTGCATATTTGAGAGCAAGAGTTGAGTTGAGCTAGGTTGTTGGATGAATGGGTAGACCACAACAGTGTGACTTGACAGTTGGGTGGTGGATGCATGGTGCCTTGAAGCAAAAGCAATGAAGGTGCGGAGATGGAAAGACATTGTATATGAGTTCGGCCAGTTGCATGCGAATCTTGGGACTTAGATGGATTTTGAAAGTAGATGGATGGACTCAACCTTATATCGAAGCGAAAGTCTTGCAGGCTTGTGGGGCTGCGGATGGTGGTTGAGGTGAGCTCACGCGAAGAATTGGTTGCTTGGTAAAGCGAAGGTCCAAAACAACAAACTGAGATCATGGTTGCATCGAACGATGTTGTTGAGAAAGGTATGGTTGGTTTCGAGTTCTTTCATTTCCTAAGTGTTGCGATGAGTTGTTTGAAGGGAAGTCATATGACTTGGTGGTTCAAGTGCATTTCATTTCTGTGGTGAAAATCAATAGACTTGAGGGTGGTGACTCAAGTGGTGTAGATTCAAAGAAGTATTGTAGCAGTTTGGGATGCTTTGGTTGAGCGAATGTGCAGAAGAGATTAAGACGATCTACTTGGACAAGTC
The DNA here is from genome assembly GCA_009831015.1 of Picea engelmannii. Taxonomy (NCBI): domain Eukaryota; kingdom Viridiplantae; phylum Streptophyta; class Pinopsida; order Pinales; family Pinaceae; genus Picea; species Picea engelmannii. The sequence continues at coordinate 54,247 of ML816502.1, forward strand.
AACAAAGGGGTTGACCAAGAATTGTTGGCAGTCAACCTGAATGGGCAGAACATAGACCAAGTGACTTGGGTGGTGTTTGCTCACCTTTGGTATGGGACATTGGGTGAGGCAGAGCACACCTTGGTGACTTGAGGATGATTGTGAAATGACTCAGGGATCCAGTGGGGGTCGTTGGTTGAGGTTGGTAGAGTATTGTTGAGAACGTGCCTAAGGCATGGGAGTTCTTTGAGGTAACTCATTCGACTTGGATCACTTTGGAAAATTCGTTGGGACATTTGAGGAGTGTCGGGACGTTGGCCACACTAATCGTAGACGTTGAGTTGCGTTGAGGTGACTTAACGAAAGGAGGTGAGTTGAGGACTTACCTTTGTTTGAAGGATTATGTGGATAGGTAGATTGTTGCATGAAGATATTTCTTGGACATGGGTGTTTCTCTTGCTTTGGGGAAGCATGGTTGAGGGTAAAGCCTAACCATTCCAAGGCATAGAAAAGAAGACACAACAACATGGTTGGGTGATGAAGTAGTGATACAAACGACAGTTTGAATGTGCAATTCTTGGAGCAGATTAGCTAATTATGCCATGAGGTGGACAGTAGTGTGAAGTTGCCACAAAAGACTTTGGTTCGGGGTAACTTCATCATTCAGTAAGGTGAGGGGTGACCTTGACTTGGTCTGAGAGTTGTGCGGATGGATCAAATTGCAAAAGGAAGTGACTAGTTTGTGCATGAGGGTGTGTAGTCTCAAGGAGTGTGATGGTTGAATTGACCATTCAACTAGTTCATGACTTGGGTGAGAAAAACAACATGACAAGGGGGTCAAGGGTACAAATGCGCCAATAGGTTCGAAGTGCAGCACTTAAACATTGTGGAGAATCTCCTTGACGAATATCGAATGATGGCAACAGTGATGAGGCAAGGATGGACACTTGCCTTAGTCTTTGGCATTAGACAGAGTGACAAAGATGCAACATAAAAGACTAATTTTAGGCATGGGGAGGCACATCTCAAGACTTGGACGTGACAGTTGAATTGATCACTTGACTAGTACAAGACTTGAGACACACAATGTGCAGAGACATGACATAATTTTTTTAAGTATGGGTGCACTAGAAAGATCGCATGATTTCAACACTTAAGAGAAATTTTGAAGTGAAGTGGGCAGTAGTAATTTTTAGTAGGCAACAAGAGCAGCAACAGAATCGAATAATAGCAAGGCAACGACATCACAATGAGAGAGTGCAACATATTTGGGTGAATTTCATCCTTGTAGTTAGATGAAGTGACCTCATGGATTCAGGTAGCAGATCGTGCAAAGTTGGGTGAAGTACAGTTTGGTTTGTGGAAACTTGGGGTTTGCATTTCGTAGGAAAACTTGGGTTTTCTACTTTGGCAAAATTAGAAATATTTTGTTATTTACACTTGTGCCCGGGAAAATATTTGTCATCACAATTATAATAAAGACCCTTGAGTTGACGTTCATCAATTTCAGCCCTAGTTAATTTCTGGATCTTGAGGGGAAGTATAGGAGGGGAAAATTTTGTGGGTTTAGGGCAAGGAGGAAAAGAGGGTTTGCGGGTATGGGGGGACACAATCTGTTGGGCTTCCTTGGCTCGTGAGGTTCGTGCCATGAGGACATGGGCACAAATTTCATCTTTGAGGCCACTAATAAAGAATTCCCTAAAGAAAGCATCTGACGTGCCTTTCGTTTTGAAAGCCAAGTGGTCAAATGCAGCAATAATGTCTTCCGCTATCCCAGACTACTTTAACTTGGTCAAACGGCCTAAATGGTGGGTGTCAAAGTCAAAGTGGTCATAACGTTCGGCCACAAATTGTGTCCAAGAAAGATACCCTTGGTGTGCCTTTTTTCACCGTTGCCACCATTGTCATCATTTCAGATTCAGATGTAGGACACCATAACAAAGCTTGGCTAAATCATTAGTAATGCCATGTAAAGAGAAATATTGTTCCATTTGGGTGACCCATCCTATAGGATATGATCCATCAAATTTGTTCACCTCACTTTAGGAGGGCATAGGTCTCAGGAAAAGTGGGTAGTATGAGGGCCTTGGTAATGGGAAGAGTCATGGTCATCCTGATAAGATGGTTGTTTAGAAGAGGAAGGATTTTTGGAACGGCCCAGGAAGTGTTCTTTGAGGTCTTTTATATAGGAACATTGTTCCTGGAGGTCTTTGAAGTGGGAACATTGGTCCTTAAGGATCTTAATAGTTGAATTGATGGAGCTAATGTTGGCACTAATATGCTTGATGTCTTCCTTATGTTGGTGGTTGTTAGAAATCAAGGAATTGAGTTCTTGGGCTCATGTGGTAGTCATTTGGACAAAGGAGCAAGCAAATGGTATAGGGGAAACAAAATGGATCTGGAGAGGTGGGTGGGACCACGGAGAAAAAAGGGTGACAAATGATAGGTACCACTGTGATCAGGGTAAAAAGGAGGATCCAAAGGGATCAGAGCAAAATAAGGATGTCGAAGACGGGTCAGGTCCACAAAAAAAAATTGTGTTAAAAATGATAGGTATCACTCGAAGAGGGGCGAAGAGAGGAACCCAGTGGGATAGGTCCTGTTATCCCCCACTTTTAGGGATAACTAGGAGATCATGTATCGAGGCCCACATGTCCTAGACATGGAGTACCGAGAGAAGGATTGACTTTAGCATGGCCCTGGAGGGCACACCTTTTCTTTCTTCCAACATCTTTGTCTTGTCAGCAGTAGCAGCATGCATCACCATCGGCTTGGTCCTGTGTCAGATATGGTTCTTGCTCCATGAGGTAATTAGTCTAGATATCATGGTATGTGTCACTTTGATCATCAAAACCATTGAATTTATGCATAAGATTCCTTTTATTTCTTACAACTGCTTGGATCTTACACTTGCCCACTTGACCATGTTTGAGGGGGTTGACAGGGTGCCCTAACAAGCCTGTGTCTGTAGGTTTTGGTTTGCCATTGGGGGGATTTCTGAAAATCCATCATCTGCTCCCATCATAGCACCATTGTTTCATCTTCTTTCCCACTCACTTATCCCATTCCAGTTGTCCAGGCACTGGGTTGACCTATTTTCAGGACTGCACCTTATCTCGTGGGAAGAAGGGGATAAAGGCGCAGAAGGTAAAAGCAAGCTGGTAAAAGACAAAAGCCTAAAAATAAAACCTCGCGATGCTTCGCCCAGGGATCCCCGAGAAAGAAATAAAAGGCTTCTCAGCAAGAAACAAAGGGGACCCGGAAAAATAATAAAACAAGACCTAACCAGAGGATAGGGGGTCTCATCACAAGCCAGCCTATTAGGTCCATGGGTACCTTGCAGTATGACATTGCCACCAGCTAGTTACCACGCCTGGGCAGTGACTCTTGGTTGCATGGCCAAGGGAAACGGGGTCTCATCACGAGCTAGCATTCTCATTTCTGTGAAAGTAATTGTGGGTAACGCTACCACCACTAGTCACCATGCCAAGGCAGTGTCCCTTGATTAGCTCTTGAACAAAAAAAAAAGCAAAATAAATAAAAGAGAAAATAATAAAAATAATAAGAATAAAAGGCAAGAATGGGCTTGGAAAGAATGCATCCAGGATAGGTACAGCTCGCCTTCTAACAAAGGCACCCACAGGTAACATTTCTTGCATCCTTGGCCCTCATTGCACCCAAATGCTTGGACTTCCCCTGACCAAATCACCCACTTACATGGCTTGGATGAGGTCTCTTTCGAGAACTTTCCTTTTCCAGTGGACACTAGCCCAATAGGATGCCTTGTCCTTTTCTCCAGATTTGTATTGTAGGCTTGTGTAATGTCTTTGAGTTGTTAACTGATGTATTAGGGATTTTATGCACATGTTTAATAATATTGATGATGATATGTGATTGACATTTTTGTGATCCTTGTGACTGATGAGCCCATGGACGGCATAGCTTTTGATGTGCAGGACCATGCCTGATGGAAAAGTGTCATTTGGACCGGTACACATGGGGAGATGATCAGTTCGGACCTCCATGGGGCTGAAAATCCCATCAGGTTGATGTTGAGACCCCATCAGGGAGTAGAGACAGGACAAGTATGGATCAGGGGATTTGCACCAGAGAAGAAGAGGACGTTCCACCAGAGGCACTTTGGCAGAGCTTGACCTAGGGGGATTGACCCTCTTTCAGTGGAGCATTGGCCTTGGAAGGCCTGGGACATCACCCATGATTACCATGACATCATCCAACCTATTGGATGTCTTGGGAGGCAGACTGGTAAGTATTGGCACGTGTGGCATGATGGAGGAGCCCAAGGAGGGCTAACGTTTTGCTCCAAGATGCTACATTTGCCCTAAAAGGGGCTAACATCTCCTTCGGAGGGGATTGATGTCTCTTTTCATCTTGATTAGGGTTTTGATTTAACATTTTAATGTAAAAATAGTATGATTTAGTATTTTGGCCATGTCGGCCTTTTACATGACCTAAAATGTAAATTTAGGTCATGATATTGTATAAATGAAGGATTTTCACCTTCATTTTTTCATCAAAATTACTCACTCCTTAAGGAGGTCTAAAATTTGCGCCCTCTCTTGGGTTATTGGCTGATTTAGTGATGCACAGTTGTTGAAGGAGGATCTTTTGGCATAGTTTGGAATTTCTCTTAATGGAAGGTGTTACAACTAGGGTTTGCAATGCTTTTTCTTGGTGATATGTAAGTATTTTTCTGCAAAACTTCTTGAATGAATGGTTGGTGAGCTAGCTTGCACATATTAGTTTGTTGTTGCTTTGTCTCAGGCAGGTATATATCTTTGGGGGTTTTACTTTATTGGTTGGTTTGCCAGGTTTATCTGCTCAGTGGTGACTTGTGAGGGGGGAATAACTACTTTATCCTGTAATCCTTTGCCTTCTCAAAACCCCAGGTCACCGGGGACATCTCCCCTGGGCCTTACCACCCTAAATAGAAAGAGCCATCCCATTGTGGTGACATTGGGTGGGATTGGTTCCTGTTACGCCACTTTGACCTTAAAACCTCAAGCCTTTTATCCTTGCTACAAACTGCGTGATAACATTTTGGTGTCATTGTCAGGGAACACTGATTCAATTCTCCTCAAGACGACACTTTTCAGTAAGCCTTGCCTCTAGAAGCCTTATCTTACAAGCTTACCTGGCGACTCCACTAGGGTGTTTTCCCTTTTTCTTTGATAGTTTCAAGTAAACTATCTAGCGACTCCACAAACCACAAAGAGGTTCAATAATCCTCCTTTATCTTTCAGAAGGAAGACTCCCAAGAACTCTCCTATTATAAAATCACTTTTCGGAAAGAGCCTTCCTTTGAAAACCATGTCTAGTTCTCAGACCACTACAACAAACCCAGCCAACAATCAAATACAATGGTCATCTACTCTTTTCAAACTGCTAGACATGTCAGCCATACTAGGCTATCCTAGGCAAATGCCACCCAAGTATGAGAAGTGGTTGCCTAAATTTACCGGTACTGATGCAATCAGTGCCGAAGAGCACATGAGCAACTTTTGGGTGTTTTTTCAGCTTCATCCCATTAGTGATGATGCTGAAGACTTAGTCATGAAGTTATTTTCCGCTACCCTATACGATGCTTCAAGGCGTTGGTACCTGAGCCTTCCCGATGGTAGCATGAAAACCATGGACAAACTAGAAGAAGCTTTTCTCAAAAGGTGGAGTATCAAAGAAGACCCTAGCATGCTTCTTACCCGACTAAATACCCTTTGGAAACATGAAAATGAGTCTATTTGGGAGTTCCATACTAGGTTTGAAACCTTGTTGCAAAATATCCCTGCAAGCCATCATCTGAAAGATGATTACCTTGTCCATATCTACACCAAGTCTTTCAATGGCCAATTAGGGTATCTTCTCAGGGACAAAAACCCCCAATCAATTCAAGAAGCCCAAGAACTCGCTACTAGAATTGAGGGCAACCTCCTTTCGTCCAAGATTGATCCTTTTTCAAATCCAAGGGGCAAAGTGGACACCAAACCAAAGATAGTCCACAATATCGAACCTACCTCGGACCTGTGTTCCAGTATTGCAAAATTACAATCTTCAATGGATGGTATCATAAAGAATCAGGAACAAATGATGAGTAGGATCATCAACTTAGAAAGATCCCAGAGCCAAGCACCCAGGGTCCCATACAAGGGGAAATTTCAAAAGGGGAACCAATTTTATAAACCAAAGAATGAGCAAGAAGTTCCAAACACCTTAGCCCCTACAAACATTGTCGATGAAAACCCTTGGTGCTTAGAATGCAACGAAGCACATTGGGGGCATGAATTTCCTTACAATGATAATGGCCATCAACAAGTGAACAATATAGGCCATCTCATGGAAGGCCCTCAGATAAATATCACGGTTGAAGAACATCAAGAGGCCTTGAAAAAAGCAGTTAGGTTAGCCAGAATGGCAGTAATAAACAACCTAGACCAGGAATCAAGAGAAAAGCTAAAGAAACAAGAGTTCCAGGTATATAGGAGAAAAAAGATGAACCAACCTGCCACTGACCAAACAAAACCCCCACTAGACGTACTTCTCCCCAAGACGTCCAAGAATGAAGGGGCTAACTTAAACTTTGACTTTGAGGGGGAACTATCCAAGATCCATGTAACTATCCCCCTGAAGGAAGTCATTAAGGTCCCATCGATCAAAAAACGTTTTGACAATTTCTTTCAAGAATTAGATGGACCCATGGACCCTCCTATCATGTTGCAAGCCGATCACTTCAAGTTCCAATATGGGGAAAATCCTCCTTTCTTAATGACTTTGATAATGAACAACAAGAACCTCAACAACTGCATGTTGGACACAGGGGCAGGTGCCAACATAATGTCCTTTAAAGTCATACAACAATTAGGGTTGAAAGTCACACACCCTTACAGGAATGTGTCATGTGGCTTCGAATCTAAATCCATACCCACACATGGAGTAGTTGAGAATGTGGAAGTTTGCCTTAAAGAGTACCCTGAGAAGGTAATCCACATTGACATTGTGATAGTAGACGTCCTAGATGTGTGGGGAATGTTGTTGTCTAGGAAATTTTCCTCAATGTTGGGTGGCACCCTTGAGATGGACCTCTCCTTTATAGAATTACCTTTGAAATATGGAATAATAGGTCATCTCCTAAATGAGCCAGTAACCGAAACCCATGTGCAAGAAACTAATCACCACGTCAAAAATGACAAGGCACATGATGAGATAATGCAAACTCTTCAAAAGTATTCTCTAGAAGATATGGATTTTGCAACAGAAGAAGACTTTGATCAAATTAAATGGCCCAAAAAGGAAGAGTACCAACAACTCCTAAATGAATTCAAAGACAAAGAAACTGGGACTGTGAAGATACTAAAAATACCAAAAGATGATGTGCAGATTCATCCATCCCAGCAAGAAGTATTTACAGCAGAAGCCCACCCTCCTCCCTCTGCACAATACACCAGGGTCATCCAAGGGACAACCAAATACAAGATAAGTACAAGGAAGGAGATGTAGTGTGGATGTGGGATACCCAAAAGGGAGATCCAACTAATGTCAAAGGAAGCACTCAATCATGGCTCAGACCTTTCAAAGTTGGAAGAGAATCAGTTGATGACTCCTACTATTTTTCCACTTTGGAAGGAATAAGGCACCCATTACCGATCAATGGGCACCTCCTCAAACCCCACCAGGGTGGAGGAAACTGACTCCACAGGTAAGTACAGGTAAGTAGGCATTTTTCATTTGTGTATTATACCATTTGCATTGCATGTTAGTTTGCTTCCACATTCACACTATTGATTGTTTTATTTCAAACTAGATATATATATATATATGTTGGGGTGGCATTACCACCCCAATTTTCTTACTGATTCTTCTATTGAGATCGAGCAGGTCAATAGGTTATGCCAGAGATGTTGAGGTTCTCATGCGATCTACGATGAGCACATGTCCCTGAGTTGGAGCCAGATGTTATCCCCCACTTTTAGGGATAACTAGGAGATCATGTCTCGAGGCCCACAAGTCCTAGACATGGAGTACCGAGAGTAGGATTGACTTTAGCATGGGCCTGGAGGGCCCACCTTTTCTTTCTTCCAACATCTTTGTCTTGTCAGCAGCAACAACATCCATCACCATCGGCTTGGTCCTGTGTCAGATATGGTTCTTGCTCCATGAGGTAATTATTCCAGGTATCATGGTATGTGTCACTTTGATCATCAAAACCATTGAATGTATGCATCTAATTCCTTTTATTTCTAACAACTACTTGGATATTACACTTTCCCACTTGACCATGTTTGGGTGGGCTGACAGGGTGCCCTAACAAGCCAGTGTATGTAGGTTTTGGTTTGCCACTGGGGGGATTTATGAAAATCCATCGTCCACTCCCATCATAGCACCATTGTTTCATCTTCTTTCCCGCTCAATTATCCCATTCCACTTGTCCAAGCACTTGGTTGACCTATTTTTCAGGACTGCACCTTATCTCGTGGGAAGAAGGGGCTAAAGGCCTAGAAGGTAAAATCAAGCTGGTAAAATACAAAAGCCTAAAAATAAAAACTCGAGATGCTTCACCTAGGAATCCCCGAGAAAGCAATAAAAGGCTTCTCGGCAAGAAACAAAGGGGACCCAGAAAAATAATAAAACAAGACCTCACCAGAGGATAGGGGGTCTCATCACGAGCCAACCTATTAGCTCCATGGGTACCTAGTAGTATGACATTGCCACCAGTTGGTTACCATGCCAGGGCAGTGACTCTTGGTTGCATGGCCAAGGGAAAGGGGGTCTCATCACGATCCAGCCTTCTCATTTCTGTGAAAGCACTTGTGGGTAACGCTGCCACCACTAGTCACCATGCTAGGGTAGTGTCCCCTGATTATCTCTAGAACAAAAAAAAAAAAGGAAAATCAATAAAAGAGAAAAGAATAAGAATAAAAGGCAAGAATGGGCTTGGAAAGAATGTATCCAGGACAAGTACATCTCGCCTTCTAACAAAGGCACCCACAGGTAACATTTCTTGCATCCTTGGCCCTCATTTCACCCAGATGCTTGGACTTCCCCTGACCACATCACCCACTTACATGTCTTGGATGAGGTCTCTTGCAGGAACTTTCCTTTTCCAGTGGACACTAGCCCAATAGGACGCCTTGTCCTTTTCTCCAGATTTGTATTGTAGGCTTGTGTAACGTCTTTTAGTTGTTAACTAGTGTATTAGGGATTTTATGCACATGTTTAATAATATTGATGATGAGATGTGATTGACATTGCTATGATCCCTGTGACTGATGAGCCCATGGAGGGCGTAGCTTTTGATGTGCAGGACCATGCCCGATGGACATGTGCCATTTGGACCGGTACACATGGGGAGATAATCAGTTCGGACCTCCATGGGGCTGAAAATCCCATCAAGTGGATGCTGAGACCCCATCTGGGGGAAGAGACAGGAAAAGGATGGATCAGGGGATTTGCACCAGAGAAGAAGAGGATGTTCCACTAGAGGCACTTTGGCAGAGCTTGACCTAGGGGTATTGACCCTATTTTAGTGGAACGTTGGCCTTGGAAGGCCTGGGACGTCACCCATGATGACCATGACATCATCCAACCTATTGGACGTCTTGGGAGGAGGACTGGGTAGTATTGGCACATGTGGCATGATGGAGGAGCTCAAGGAGGGCTAACGTTTTGCACCAGGATGCTACATTTTCCCTAAAAGGGGCTAACGTCTCCTTTGGAGGGGCTTGATGTCTCTTTTCAGCTTGATTAGGGTTTTGATTTAACATTTTAATGTAAAAACAGTATGATTTAGTATTTTGGTCATGTTGGCCTTTTACATGACCTAAAATGTAAATTTAGGTCATGACATTGTATAAATGAAGGATTTTCACCTTCATTTTTTCATCAAACTTACTCACTCCTGAAGGAGGTCTAAAATTTGCGTCCTCTCTTGGGTTATTGGTTGATTTAGTGATGCGCACTTGTTGAAGGAGGATCTTTTTGGCATAGTCTGGAATTTCTCTTAATGGAAGGTGCTACAACTAGGGTTTGCAATGCTTTTTCTTGGTGATATGTAAGTATTTTTTTGCAAAACTTCTTGAATGAATGGTTGTAGTTTTATTTCTTGCATATGTTTATAATTTTGTTGAAAAAAACCCTAGGTGACAAGCACACAAGTAGGTCCTTGTCTCATGTCCCCATTAAGAAAATTTTCAGCCATTGATTGAAGGAGGGAGCCTAGGTGTTGCTACACGCTCCTTCTCTCTTCATTTATTGCTAGTCGTACTATCTATAAGCTGAGAAGAAGGAGACGCCTTACGCCTAGGTTTTCTACACTTTGGGCTGATTTTTCTAGGGTTTTTTGGTAGAGCCTTGTTGTAGCAACACTTTGCTTCATCAAACCCTCTAGTCTTGGTTTTATGCTTCATCATCAGCTAGTTGTGATTGCCACTGAGTTAAGGAAGGAGAGAGCATCGAGGCCTAGTTCTCCTACACCAAGGTGGGCCTCTCTCCCCTAGGGTTTTGACTTTGAGGCCTTTCCTTAGCAACACCTCAAGGCTCCTCCCTCTAGTCCTTAGTCGTTTACACCTTTGCCTCCTTTAGCTCTTGCGTCATTACTATTTAACTCCATTAACCCTAAGGCACTAATCTAAAGACCTCATGTGTTGAAGTGAACTTGATCACAAACTACTCTCAATACATTGAATGAAACCATAACTACACTAACCCTAGCTTATAAACTAACCCTATTGACTAAGTGTTGTCGTCATCTCTTGATATTAACACCTTTGTGCAACTAAACGCTCTCCTTTATAAGCAATTGAATGGTGATTAAAGGCATTAATTGAATTAATTGTTGATTTATTTCTTTGAATGCCACATTATTCCAGCATTTATTGAAGAAGTGACATAATTTTCATTAAAAATTGACTTCGTCAATATTCATTGTCAAATTGCTTATATGTTTATCAGATAGTCATTGATTTATATGAAGTAATAACCCCTTGAGCTAGCTTGCACATATCAGTTTGTTGTTGCTTTGTCTCAGGAAGGTATATCTCTTTGGGGGTTTTACTTTATTGGTTGGTTAGCCAGGACTATCTACTCGATGGTGACTTGTGAGGGGGGAATAACTACTTTATCATGTAATCCTTTGCCTTCTCAAAACCCCAAGTCACTGAGGACGTCTCCCCTGGGCCTTACCACCCTAAACAGAAAGAACCATCCCATTATGGTGACATTGGGTGGGATTGGTTCCTGTTACACCAGTTTGACCTTAAAACCTCAAGCCTTTTATCCTTGCTACAAACTGCATGATAACAGGTCCCAAATAAGTGTGTCGGCGAGACCACTATACTTTTTTTTATTAACTATTGCGGATTTATACTCTGACCTAAATAATATTGCAGTGACGAAATGCCCAAATGCTTAACAGGAATAAATGTGCAGTAACTTCGCAACCAGAATGAGGAAGGCATAGTTGCACGGCAATAGCTCTTGTCTTTTCTATTTTTTATTTTCGTCCCCGTAGGATATTCAGGGCTTCTATAGACAAGGGTTTTCCCTGTGCTATAGTAGTAGGGGAAGGGTTTTCTACAGACAAGGGAATTCAATGGTGTTGGTTTTACGATTCAGTTAATGGAAGTCAAAATCAAACATATAATATAGTAGTAGTCTAAACACATGAAAAAATGGCTCGTTTCTAGTAGCTCAAAATAACGAGGGGGAAACTGATATTTTTGCCTCAAATCTAGTAGGAATCATTTTGTATTGATGAATTGTAGATATCATATCTTAACATTTCACAATATGGTTCTAGTTGGGTGTATTTGAGGGTGTTTAATCCATTTCTTCATTAAAAACAAAATTCCCGTCCATCCAAAATTGCAATTTTAGCAAAGATTGGCTTGTCAGATTCCAATAATGGCAAACCACAAAAGGTCAAAAATTGTAGAAAATTTAGCCTTCTTCTATAATATATAGTTAGAAATCTTTAGAAACTCACTGTGTAATAGAAATTAATGTGCTAGAAAGCAAGATTAAAAAATACGAATTTTAACATTAGAGGATTTTTCATCTTTATAGTTGAGAGAATCTGCTCAAAGGTTGAACCATCAACAACTTCACTATACTATATAGAAGAAAAAGGTAGGTGTCTGACCAATGCACAAAATCCCTCAACAAGTACTCTATTATGGGTGATTCAATGTTTCAAATCAAAGTAGACAAGTTAGGAATTTTAAGACTCGAAGGTAAGTGTTGAAACTCAAAGTCCCCTGATACTTGCAAAATTTTTGGGCAAAAATATGCCAAACAAATTCAAATTTGTTGCAACTTGGCATCGTTAGAAAGATCATAAAGAGTACTATGATGTGGAATACTCAAACTGCAAAATGAAATTTAATATTGGCTTCTTTTTAATGCGTGAATTCGAGTTATTATGTCACCTTGACAATGAAAAAAGGTGAAAATTTCTTTTAAAGACAATATGAAACAGAGTGATTAGCTTGATGGTTACAGGGCAATTAGGAAACTAATCAATTTTCATGTTGGGTAGGCTAAAGCTTAAATTTAGTAAATCTATAAAATTCATGGCAAGGACCACCCATAAGTACATGACGATCCAATAATGTCTAAAGCAGTCAAACAAACAACTTCACATCTCCCAATAACTTGAACCATGGGTCCTCTATGACATGGCACCATGACACCATAACATTGGAACTAGTAGGTGCCTATGTAATTGTTGCAAAATTATGATATATGCCTTATCATAACCAAAGAGCTACATGAATGGGGTAGTGGACTTTCACAAATAAGCATCATTCTGTAAAAATTTGAAACAGTGGATTTTGAGAAACTGTTATTTATATGAGAATGTACCAATACAAAATTAGGGTTAGAAACATATCATAATAATTTCTAGGGCTAACAAATCATGCTAGGAGGATTTCATGGTGGCCACATGTAAACTTAATTGTTTGAGTCTAACATAAAAACTTTGCATAAGCTTGAACTAAGGCAAAGATACACCAAGAACTTGATACTCTTAACATACTTCCATTAAAAACTTATAACCTTGGGTATTCTCCAGAATTATTTTGATCACATCACATGGATGGGGAGAGAGACTAGGAAAGAAAAATGTGTCTTTGAAATTAATTTCTAACTAAAATAAACTTTGCAATACGATGTTGCTCACCCAAGTGCACAGGAGAGAGACTAGGAAAGAAAAAATTGTCTTTGAAATTAATTGCTAACTATAATAAAATTTGCAATACCATGTTGCACCCAAGTGCACTTTTTTTTATGCTTAACAAGTACTCTTTTTTTTGTCTTGAGGGGTGATGATATCACTTAGGGGTGCTTTTGAGCTTCATAGGGTATTGATATCACTCAATATTTTTTTGTGCTTCATGGCATATCAATATTACCAAGGGGTGATTGTGTGCTTTGTGGGTATTGATATCACTCAAGGGTGTTTATGTGCTTCATGGGGCACTCATATTACTCAAGGCTTATTTTGTACTTCAAGAGGCACTCATATCACTCAAGGGTGCTTATGTGGTGTGTGGGATATTACCAATATCACTAAGCGATACTTTTGTGTTCTATGGGGTATTGATATCACTTAGCAATGTTTATGTGTCATGTGAGATACCAATATCACTTAACAACGTTAGTGTGCTTCATGGGGTATTGATATCACCAAGGGGTTATTCTGCGTTTCATGGGGTACACATGTCATGCAAAGGTGATTTTATACTTCATGTTGTATTCATAGTGCTCAAGGAAGATTATATGCTTTGTGGGGTACTCATATCACTCATGGTTTCTTTTGTACTTTGTTGGGTACATATATTGCCCAAGGGTGCTAGTGTGCTTTATGGGTTATCAATATCACTTAGTGATTCCTGTGTGCATTATGTGACATGTCAATTATGGGTGATTCATGAGGTACTAATATCACTCAGGAGTGTATGTGTGTTTTACGAGGTATTCATATCACTAAGGGGTGTTTGTGTGTTTTGTGGGGTATTGATATGCTCAAGGGAATTTGTGTTTGTCCTAGGGTACTGTTATTTATCAAGGGTGTTTATGTGCTTCATGGGGTATCAATATCACTCAATGATGCTTATGTGCTTCATGGGGCACTGATATATTTGATCATTTCTTCTGTTCTTCATGGAGCATCAAAATTGTTCAGTGTTGCTTGTATGATTCACGGGGTACTAATGTCATCGAGTGGTGCTAGTGTTCTTGATGGGATAACAATATTGTTGAGTGTTATTTGTGTCCTTCATGGGACACCAACATCTCTAAGAGGTGCTTTTTGGCTAGATGGGGTACCGAGATAAGTGCTTATGTGATGTTTGTGGTATCAATATCTAGTTCAATGGTACTTGTGTGCTCTATTGGGTACCTATACCACTAAGGGGTACTTGTACACTTTTTGGATCACTCATATTTCTTAAGGGTGCTTCTGTGCTTCATGGAGTACTCATATTTCTCATGAGTTATTATGTACTTCTTGGAGTGTTGATATCATTTAAAGGTTTTTATGTGCTTTGTGGGATATTAATATCAATCAAGGGTTCTTGTGTACTTCATGGGGTACTCATATCACTCATGGGTGCTTTTGTGCTTCATGGCATCACTTATATTTCTCAGGGGTGATTTTGTGCTCCATTGGGTACACATATTGTTGAGTTGTACTTGTATGCTCTATTGGGCACTCATGTCGCTTAGTTGTGGATTTATGATCTATGGGGTATTGATATTTCTTAGGGTTGATTTGTGCTTTATGGGGTACTAATATTGCTTATAGGTGCTTATGTACTCATATCGCTCATAGTTGTTTCTATTCTCTAAGGCATACTCATATTATTGAGTGATACTTGCATTCTTTATATGGCTTTCATATTTTTGAGTGCTACTTGTATGCTCTATGGGGTATTCATATTGCTTAGTGCTACTCATGTTCTTTGTGGGGCACTCTTATTATTGAGGAATGTTTTTGTGCTTTGTGGGGTACTAATGTCATTGAGAAATGGTTGTGTGCTCTATGGGTTACCATATCACTAAGTGGTTCTTTTATGCTTTGTGGAGTATTAATATCACCAAGTAGTGTTTGTGTGCTATGTGAGGTAAAAATGTATCTCAAGGCTACTTCATGTATAATTTATGGCGTACCGATATAACTCAAGGGTGTTTTTTTTATTCATGAAGTATTGATGTCACTTTGGGGTGCAGTTCATATTCTATGGGTCACTGATATCATCAAGGGGAGCTAATGTTCTTTGTGGGTTACTATAAATTTCTCAGGGATGGTTTTGTGTGTTTGATCGATTATAAATATTACTCAAGGGTGCTTATGTGCTTTGTGAGGTACCAATATTGTTCATCACTGCTTAGGTGCTTTATGGGGTGATGATATCACTCAAGGGTCCTTGTGTGCTTCATGGAGTATCATTATCACTAAGGGGTGCTTCTATGGTATATGAGGCATTAACATCACTCAATAATCCATGTGTGCTTTGTGGGGTATTAATATCAATAAATAGTGCTTGTGTACTTTGTGGGGTACCAATATCATTAGTTGGTGATTGTGTGCCTTGTTATGTACTGATGTCACTCAAGGGTGCTTATGTGCTTCATGGGGTACCAATATCTAATAATAAATTGTGCACAATAATTAGTTTCATAATTATCAAAAATAAGCATTGGAGTCATAAAGGTAAGATTGGCTTACTTTAGTTAAATTTTCTTGATATTACCATGCATTGATCAATCCCAAGTTGAATGATTCAACTTAACTTGGAGCATATGACTATTTTAGGCATAGATAGTTGAGTCATGGCTTAGTGAACTTCAAATAAGTGAGCAAATAGCGCACAAGAATTTGCTATATAAAAATGACCTAGGTGCTCATTGTAAACAATTGATTAAGTTGAGAAATAATTGAGATTTCCCTTTGCTCCATGGAGATTCCCTTTCAATGGATTTGCCACGTAATATATTGTGCCTTTAGTAAGCTTGTTGTCCTGCTATGATCATGTGACCATGTGAAATTTCAAACATCTATGTCTACATCCCACATCTCATCTAATAATTAATCCATTGAATCCTAAAACTAATCTAGCATTCATAATGAATGGAGGGACACCAACAAAAAAATACATTCACGATAGGAAATAGATCACATTAGAATTGTAATACTTTGTCACTTCAAGTGGAAATTTTTCTAATACAAGAAAACAATACTCAACATGATTTAAATTACATCTAATTATGTTTATTTAGACAAAGATAGGTAGTGGTGGGTGCCACATGCATTCCCTTGTTATGATTTCTATGTTTACATATATTTTTCTTCATGATTGATGCATGAGATGATTGGCATACACTTGATGTATGGTATGGCATGAGTTTGGATGATTGATGCATGGACAGGTCCAAGGATCGCCATAGAACAATTTATCTATGTTTTTGTTAAGCAATGGAATTTGTAGCAGAAGCAGATTGCAGTGGTAGCATATTGCTCATCTTGCAGAGAAGATAGGGGAGGACATACCCACAAGAGGGGTTATTCCTCTTCCCGTGATTGGTTGCAGCAACATGATTCCAGGAGGAAAGATGATTGGCATCCATGACATTAGAATTGCATCAGAGTGATATCCCTTGATTCAAAGGGGAGAGATTATTCAAAGGAATCCAGACAGGGGGAGCGGCCCTAAGGAGAGTTCAGGCAGGGGGAGCAGCCCCAAGGAGAGAACTACCCTTTTCCATTGATGTCAAAGGGGGAGATATAGTCACATTGATGTGATTGAGATTACTATTAATGAAGAGCATTTCTATGTCTACATGTTGTCATTAATGCTTGGTGTTGACATCAATGTTGGTATTTCCATCAATGTCAAAGGGGGAGATTGGTGCATTATGTTGTCATTGATGTCAAAGGATTGATGTCAAAGAGTTGATGTCAAGTATTGTCATTGTATCATTGATGTATTTATGGTTGGATCATGTGGTTATAGATGTAATTGATGTCTGAGGGATAATGTCATGAGGTGTCATAGTGATGTGTTTTCATGGGTTAATGTTCTAGATGGATTGATGTATAGATGGGTTGATGTAAAGGTTGATCATCGTTGTCTTATCATGGTTGATAGGAAGTACCAAATGGATGAGCTTCAAAGTGGTCCCCTTATGGTGAAATCCCTCATGGAAAGACGCTTTGTGAAGCCCAAATGGTTAAGTGGTGGAGTCATCCTAGATGTGTGGTTAGGTAACCCAAGTTTGTTTGAGGAATAATGTTATGAAGATTAGTGAATTTGTCAGTAAGACTATTTCTAGATGGACAGTGTTTGTCATACCATTTCCAGTGATATGTAGAACGTCGCATAACTCCTCACGGTCATAGTGTTATGGCCATGTGAAGTTGGAGAACCCTCATGTGTTGTCTAGAAGCCCCTAGAAGGTCAAATAAGTCAAATTATTCTAGAAGCTCCTAGAAGAAAGTTGACTAGTCAAAGTGGTTAATCATGGGTTAAGTTGTTGCAATAAGGAAACAATTAAAAATAAATTAGTTGCAACTAGAAGTGGAGAAGTTACTATTTGTGAAGAAAGTAGCTATAAGGGGACAAGTGGTTAGAAGTGGTTTAGCCCCAAAAGAAGGAAGTTGGTTAGAGTTGGTTAGATAAGGAAGCTACTTGGTGAAGTATAAATAAGAGAGAAATGGTCTCTTATGTTTGAATCTCTTGAGATATTGAAGATTTATTCTGGTGAAAGATTCATTGCAGGGATTCATGGATGCATCAGAAGTTCTGTAAGTCTGAGGTTTTGACGGCAAAAGTTTTGGAGGTTAAGAAAAACCTAGTTTTCTGAAGTAGTACACAGGATGAAGTGAGCTAGGCCACGTACGTACATGGGTTGAAGGAGATCAGTGCACGTATAGTTGGGAAGGACATGAAAACTTGAGTGAGAACTGTTGCCAAATTCCTAAAGTCTTAAGCAAGTTCTAGATCATCATTCTACAAGTTCATATCTACTACAGCGGTTCTAGTATGGGTAAATATTGTTTTGATGTTTAGACTTGCTCATGGTATGGTGAATGCTTGAGGCATTCTTTGCATGGTTATATTGATGTCTAGATGTGGTAGTTGGATGATTAAGTAGTTCAGTTTTGTTCTGATTGAGAGATATCCATGATATGTGATTCTGTATGCATGAGGAGCATGCATAGGTTGTTGGATGGTATAGATATGTTTGTGATTGGTTATGGTACATATTGAGCAGTGACAAGCATATTACAGTGACAGATCAGAGGCAGAAAGGGTATGAAGGGCCAGAAGGTTGAAGTTTCAGAAACCCTAGTTTCTGAAGGTGTACACAGGTTGACAGAAGGAAGAGCACGTACATTCGTGTGTTGCAGTATAGGCAGGTCGTGTACATATGCATGTTGCACTATTGACAGGTCATGTACCTGATGGAAGATTTGGTTTTGTCCACAACCAGCGTCTTGTACTTGAGGATTGGATTTCTCGCATCTCAGTTGATGTTGATATATGCAAGCTGAGTCTTGATTTGAGAGTTGGTGCTCTTGTAGATTTGTTGCTCTTTTTCAGTTGATGTTGATAAACCCCAAGGATTGTAGTTTGTAATAAAAAAGAAACTTATACATCTATCTTGTGTTCCTTTTGTTCTTTATGGTGATGATTTATTGATGATGTTTGCTGATGAGATATGATTATATACAAACAACTACAAACAACTAGTTATAAATGGAAGTAATGAATATTAAGCAAGTGGTGATGATTGTTAATAAAGGTGTTTTGTAAAGAAGTTGTGAAAAGACCCCTACACCGATTCACCCCCCCCCCCTCTCAGTGTGGTCGGTGTGTCCAACAATTGGTATCAAAGAAGGCCTTCATCATAAGCCTTACAAGCTTGAAGGAGATCCATGGACACACAAATGGATGAACATATAGATGAATTTCCCCTCTTTGATGAGACGGATTACTTGGCATGGAGAATATAAATGAAAGGGTTTTTTAAGGCAAAAGGAAAAGGTATTTGTAATGCAGCTATTGGTGGATCAGTTCCCTTGAAAAATAAGTCAAAGTTCACAACACAAAAGGAAGAAAAGAAGAACGATGCATTAGCTCTTAAGATCATTTTAAATGGGCTCTCAAGTTTTGTCAAAGAAGGCATGGGACAATGTACTTCCGCCAAGGATCTATTGTTGAAGCTAGAGAAGGTATAACAAGATAGAGAAGACAATCCCATCAAGGAAAAAAGAGTTAAGGACTCTCCAAAATCTTATGATTACAATACTCCTAGTGAATTTGAATGTTCTCTTACAAAAGAAGAAGAAGATATAGAAGAAGTTTGTATAGAATTTGCAAATAATGAAGAGGAATATTTGTTAGAGCTTAAAGATAAAATTATAACTAATTTAGAAGAAGTTAGCATGGAAATAGGATATGGTTCACTTTCCTTTGAGTATCTTGAAAAATAAATTGAGGTCCTAGAAAAATACCCAAGGCATATCATGGCACTAAACAAATACTCATGAAGCAAGAAGAAGAGATCAAGAAACTAAAAAATCATATAACTAGTCAAGTAAAAGAAAATAAGAAGGTAGATGATGAGCTTAGAAAAAGCCTTGAAGATCTTAAAATCAATGTAAATTTAAGGACTCAACTTGAAGAAGAAAAAAGGATAGAGGAACTATTAAAGAATCAAGTAAATGAAAAGGAAGAGTCGTGCCATAAGTTGGAACCTGAAATTGTTGACCTCAAAAAGAAAGTAGAGAAGTCAAATACTCATATCAAGTTCATGAACAGCTCAACAATATTGAATGAAATATTGGATAGTCAAAGATCACCTAATAATAAATCAGGTCTTGGATATAACAAGGAATTTATACACTTTGAAGCCAACACTTCTAAGAAGCATGAGGTAAGTCCTTTATTCTCAACAGGTGGAAGCAATGTTCAAGTCAACCATCTACACAAAGCAAGGAAACTTTAAAAAGAACAAAGAAAGGAAGACATAAAGAATCCATCTTTACACCTAAAAGTAAATTCAAAAGAGAGACACCTTCAAGGTGGACATCAAAGCAAAGGTATGAAAATGATTTTCATGGTCACTGCTTCTCATGTAATGAATATGGTCACAAAGCTTTGGATTGCAGATATTATGCAAGGAAAGATGTTGGAAGGTTTCATAACACCCTAAGATGTTGGAGAAGTAATCAGGTGGGTCCTGGGACACATTTTTGTTCATTGTCACACCATGAGATGCTACAATTGTAGTGGGTTTGGCCACAAATTCCAGGATTGTTGGAACACAAGAAGACAGCCCATGAGGAGTGCTTCATATAGCATGACAAGAAGAGCACATGAAACTAGGAAGAAAGACAATATTGAAAAGATGAAAGCTCAGAGCTCAAGTTCTGAGAAGTTGGGACATCTTCAGAAGTGGATGAAGAAGATTGAACAACCAGAATAGAATGGCAGCCATGAGGCAGCTCAATCTTGACATTTTCTTAAGCATACACGGGCTCATGTGGAATAAGTCGCGTACATATAAGAGGTGACCTATAAAAAGGTCATGTACATACGTGAGTTGTCCATAGAACAGACCGCGTACCTATGGTAAAATCCTTGGAAAAGAAGGCTATGCAGATGAGTTGCGGCATGGTTTGATGGTATAACTCTATTTTGCAGGGTCTGACGTGGTTTGTTGCAGGTTTCCATGATTATATGATTGCATGTATGATGTATGTATGGTGATGACATGTGGTTAATTGTTGAAGCATATGATTGATGTCTATCTTGGATGCATGGTACTAACCCTAGAGTGTGGATTGAGACATTTTTTTTGTTGAGGAACAGTGTTCATTATGTCAACGAAGTTATGGAACTTTGGTTATGAGATATATCATGATCATGTGATGCAAGCTAGAGTTATCATTGATCTATTGAGGCACACTTTTGGTACATGTCTATAGATACTATTGGCGGCTTAGTACTTGCTATAGTGAATGGTTTTTGAGGTAGATCTATTATGGTGCATGGTTGG
The DNA here is from genome assembly GCA_009831015.1 of Picea engelmannii. Lineage (NCBI taxonomy): Eukaryota > Viridiplantae > Streptophyta > Pinopsida > Pinales > Pinaceae > Picea > Picea engelmannii. Next base: position 75,304 of record ML816502.1, read on the forward strand.
TACATATGTGGGCTCCATTAATATTTTAGAGGCATAATTTTTGGATGTCTTGGTGCATGCATTTGGCATGTGGTTGAGCTACATATTGGGACATGTAGTTTATGAGATGATGAGGTGGTTTAGTTGTACATCTTTGATGAGTCATAGCTTTATCTATAGTTGAAGCATGATTGGTACATATTTGGTGCATGGTCGATGCACTTGTAGATGGTATATGATTGTGGGTGATAATACTTGGTTAAAGTACATCATTGGTATTACTTGTTTAGAATATACTTTGGTACGTGATGTATGGGACACTTGTTGTACACTGATTGATGCTTGATGGTTGAGATACATTTCTTAACACATGGTTTGTGGAACTTGGTTCATGGTAGAAGCATATCATGAGTGATATGAAACTTGTTTGAGGCACATGGTTGCCATGTTATACAGTTGATGATCTTGATATATGGTTGGTACACAGTTGGCACATGTTCTTGGCATATGGTTGATACACTCCATTGATGATATATTATGGTATATTGTATGGTGTTGATGTATATGGTTGATGTACATGATTTATGTGCATGATTGGATCATGGTATGGCACAGGGTGTACATGGTTGATGCTTTGTTCATGATTCACTTTTGACATATATTTTGCTTCATGATTGATGCATGAGATAATTGGCATACACTTGATGTATGGTATGGCATGAGTTTGGATAATTGATGCATGGACGGGTCCAAGGATCGTCATAGAACAGTTTATCTATGTTTTGGTTAAGCAGTGGCATTTGCAACAGAAGAATATTGTAGTGGTAGCATATTGTTCATCTTGAAGAGAATATAGGGGGAGACATACCCACAGGGGGAGTTATTCCTCTTCCCATGATTGGTTGAAGAAGCATGATTCCAGAAGCAGAGATGATTTGAATCCATGCCATTAGCATTTCATTAGAGTGATATCGCTTATTCAAAGGGGAGATATTATTCATAGGAATCTCAAAGGCATCCAGACATGGGGAGTAGCCCCAAGGAGAGTTCAGGCAGGGGGAGCAGCCCCAAGGAGAGAACTACCCTTTTCCATTGATGTCAAAGGGAGAGAGATAGTCACATTGATGTCATTGAGATGACTATTGATTAAGAGCATTTCCATGTCTATATGTTGTCATCAATGATTGGTGTTGACATCAATGTTGGTATTGTTATCAATGCCAAAGGGGGAGATTGTTGCATTATGTTGTCATTGATGTCAAAGGATTGATGTGAAAGAGTTGATATCAAGTATTTTCAATGTATCATTGATGTATTGATTGTTGGATCATGTGGTCATAGATGTAATTGATGTCTGAGGGATAATTTCATGAGGTGTCGTAATGATGTGTTGTCATGGGTTAATGTTCCAGATGGATTGATGTATATATGGTTTGATGTAAAGGTTGATCATTGTTGTCTTATCATGGTTGATATGAAGTACCAAATGGATGAGCTTCAAAGTGGTCCCCTTATGGTGAAATCCCCCATGGAAAGACACTTTGTGAAGTCCAAATGGTTAAGTGGTGGAGTCATACTAGATGTGTGGTTAGGGACTCCACGTTTGTTTGAGGAATAATTTTATGAATATCATTGAATTGGTCAATAAGACTATTCTATATGGATAGTGTTTGTCATACCATTTCTAGTGATGTGTGGAACGTCACATAAATCCTCATGGTTAGAGAGTTATGGCCATGTGAAGTTGGAGAACCCTCGTTTGTTGTCTAGAAGCCCCTAGAAGGTCAAATAAGTCAAATTATTCTAGAAGCTCCTAGAAGAAAGTTGACTAGTCAAAGTGGTTAATCATGGGTTAAGTTGTTGCAATAAGAAAACAATTGAAAATAAATTAGTTGCAACTAGAAGTGGAGAAGTTACTATTTGTGGAGAAAGTAGTTATAAGTGGACAAGTGGTCAGAAGTGGTTTAGCCCCAAAAGAAGGAAGTTGGTTAGAGTTGGTTAGATGAGGAAGCTACTTAGTGAAGTATAAATAAGAGAGAAATGGTCTCTTATGTGTGATTCTCTTGAGATATTGAAGATCTATTCTGGTGAAATATTCATTGCAGGTATTCATGGACGTATCAGAAGTTCTATAAGTCTGAGGTTTTGATGGCAAAAGTTTCGGATGTTCAAAAAAACATTTTTTTATGAAGTAGTACACGGGATGCAGTGAGCCAGGGAGCGTACATATGCAGGCTAAAGGAAATCAGGGCACACACAATTGGGAAGGACATGAAAAATTGAGTGAGAACTATTGCTAGATTCTTGAAGTCTGAAGCAAGTTCCAGATCAACATTCTACAGGTTCAGATCTACTACATAGGCTCTGGTATGGGTAAATATTGTTTTGATGTTTATACTTGCTCATGTTATGATGAATTCTTGAGGCATTCTTTGTATGGTTATATTGATGTCTGAATATGGTAGTTGGATGATTGAGTAGTTCAATTTTGTTCTGATTGAGAGATATCCATGATCTGTGATTGTGTATGCATGAGGAGCATGCATAGGTTTTTGGATGGTATAGATATGTTTTTGATTGGTTATGGTAGAGATTGAGCAGTGACAGGCATATTACAGTGACAGATCACAAGTGGATGTGATAGAGGTAAAAAGGTTTTAAGGACCAGAAGGTTGAAGTTTCAAAAACCCTAGTTTCTGAAAGTGTGCGCAGGCTAACAGAAGGAAGAGCACGTACATACGTGTGCTACAGTATAGGCAGGTCATGTGCATACACATGTTTCACTATTGACAGGTCACGTACCCTATGGAATATTTGGTTCTGTCCACAAGCAGGGTCTTGTAGTTGAGGATTGGATTTCTCACATCTCAATTGATGTTGAGATCTGCAAGGTGAGTCTTGCTTTGAGATTTGGTGCTCTTGTAGAGTTGTTACTCTTTTTCAATTGATGTTGATAAACCCCAAGGATTGTAGTATGTAACACAAAAGAAACTTACACATATATCTTATGTTCCTTGTGTTGTTTATGGTGATGGTTTATTGATGATGTTTGTTGTTGAGATATGATTACATACAAACAACTAGTTATAAATGAAAGTAATGAATATTGAGCAAGTGGTGATTGCTAACAAAGGTGTTTTGTAAAGAGGTTGTGAAAATACCCCTACATCGATTCACCCCCCCCCCCTCAGTTTGGTCGGTGTCTCCAACATATCTAGGTAATTTCCAACATCAAGAGGAAAATATTCATAAAAGGCCTCAAAGGGGGTCATCTCAATTAATGTAGTATATGTTATTATATCACCATTCAATTAAAAAAAATCACCTATGTCGTTGTGATTATTTGTTAAAAATAAATCAACAAAGGTATATTTCAATATATATGTTGGATATCTCCATGTGGCCCTCTGTCTCAAGGTAATAGGAAGATGTCATAGATAGTGTGGTGCCTTGAAACATGAAGAGTGCCTACCAAAAGTTGCTTGTGAACTTAGGACCTCAGTTGCTCATGTTCACTTTCAAGGGTAAATGTAGTTTATGCACCTCCTTCGTGAATACTTTAGCTACCTAGATGGACTTAAATTTGGATTAGATGTTATAGAAATGAGCATGTTTGGTGAGTATGCTAATCTACTACTAATATTGCATCTTTACCTTGATATTTAGAAATTCCTATTGTAAAATTCATGGTGATCTCCTCCCAATTGTGTGTTGGAATGGTTAAGTTAGTACTTTGATGGTATCTCCTTTGTTTCTTCTACAAATAACTTCCCATTCTACAATAGTATTTTGAGAATCATTCCTAAGACCTTCCCATAAGAAGGACCTCTTACCACTTGTGATATGTCCTAAGGAATTCTAAATGTCCAACTCACAAGGCAACAAAGGATTCTTGTAGAATGAGTGGATTTATTTTATATTAAGATATAAGATAAATTTTATCTTTGTACCATAGGATGTCATTCCTCCGAGAAAAGCGGTTAGAATTTCCTCAATTGGTATGTCGTTGATGTATCTTATGTTGAGTGATGGGATATAATTCCAACCACATGTGCATTTATTCATATATCCATGATGAGATTAAAGATGTGATGGAGCATAACATTATCATCTCTTCTAATTGTGTGTATAGGGCATCTATAATAATCTTTTCTTTTCCCTTTTTCTAACTAATTTTGAAGTCACAACCATGTGTCCTAGCCACCCAATATTGTTGTTTTTCTAAAGAATCCCTTGCTCCATAAAGTACTTTTGGTTATTGTGTTACACCTTTAAATTGTAGTTTCTCCCCAACAAGTAGTAACGCCATTTTTTATTGCATGTAAGATGGCCATCATCCTTTTTTTGTATGTGAATTTGACCAAATATCAACCTCTCAGTTATTGGATTTTTAAGGCTACATGCTTTTATTCTTGCATCAACATAACTCTATTGCATTTCTTAGAGGCGTGACATTTCATTTTGAACACCTTATTGAAATCTATCATAGCCAGAATTGGTGCAGTTGTCATTGCTTCCTCCATGAAAAAAACACTCGTGTTCCCTCTTCTAACCAAAGGAATGAATTCTTCTTCTACAGTGCAATTACTAGTGTTGTAAGTTGTGCAGAATTTCTAACAAACTTTCTATAGTATCACATCCAGCCTAAGAATCTGTTATGGTTGACCTTGGCTCCTTCTATGGTTATAATATGACTAAAGTACTCAATCTCTTCCTTGACAAATACACATTTAGATTTTTTTAAATACCATTAATTATATTCTAAGATATGAAGCACCTTGTCTACATGACTAATATGGTCCTCCCAACATTTGTTGTATATGAGTTCATCATCAAAGAATACAATTAAGAGCATCTAGAGAAGGGAAATAAACATTTTATTCATGAGGATTTGGAATGTGAAACATGTATATCTCAATGCAAAGGGCTTGACCAATAACTCATAATGGCCTTTGTAGGTTTGAAAGGTTGCCTTGGGAATTTCCTCTTCTCTATTATGACAATATATTGACATGAGATCGAGCCTACAAAAGAACACAACTTCTTTTATATCATCTAGAAGCTCATCAATGATAGGAATGGGGAACTTATCCAATGATGATTCAATTAAGTTCTCTACAATCTATGCATAACCTCTATGGGTCATCCTTCTTCCTTACCAAGATAATTCGGGATGAGGATTAACTCCTACTTGCTCTTAAGGCTATAGACTTCAACAAGTATTGGGCAAGGTGCTAGTCGTATTCTTCTATTGGTATGTGTAAGACCCCTGGCTAAAGATGTCCACACTCGACTGACTTGACGTTGTGGCGACCTACGAAAGTTGGGGTTGTTGAACAACGTAACTAGTATGAGTGTGTTGTACATAATGAAGTGTAATGATGGTCTCTTTATATCGAGCGAGATGGGACACCTTGGGCATGTGAGCCAAGGGAGACTCAATTGAGATGCCTTGTGACACAAGTCAAATGATGGATAGTTTGATGAAGGGTTGAGGGCAAGACTTGGATTCTCCACCAAACAAATGAATCGGCTAAATCATGAAGAGGGTGTGCCTAGACAAGTCGGCTCGACTTGGATAAGCACCACGGTCACCCAAACGACGGATCGGTTGGACAGGTGGGGGCGTTGGTCAAAAATTCGGTGGGTTGACTATATGAGTAAACGAGGCATCCGGTGACTCGGCTAGGAAAGTCACATGAACATGCCCACATGAGGGGTTAGCCCAACATTGCGAAGGGGAGCAACTCATGGGTCACATTGATTCACCTAGATGAATCGTTTATGGAGGAAGCGCCTATAAAGGAACAAGAGCGCATAACCAAGGGAGGTAGCTTGGAAGAGAACAAGAGGAGATATGTGGTTCTGAGGCAGGCTTAGACGAAGAGGGGTGAGCTCCTTCAAAGTGCTAAGTCACTCTACATGGGAGGACTTCTACTCCCTTGTCGTGATTCTATGACAGAGATGGGGCAACCTTCTTTTGGGATGATTTTGGGGAAGTCTAGAAAAGAAAACCTATTGGAGGCATGTGTGAGGCACAACCAAAATCTGTGAAGTCTACGACAATGAAAGGATAATAAGTCTACAGTTGAGGGCATGTTTGAGGTGCACCATAGGAGGTTGCGAAGACAGTTGCGGTAGAGAAAATTGTGTGACGAATCTGTGTATGACTGTCTTGGTGAGGTGAGGAAATTCGTTTAACTCTAACCAAGTTATAAACCAAGCCAGTAGTGCTCATATTGTAATTGTTTCATAAAAACAAAGACTCAGTCGGGTGTTAGGCACGATTCGTGCAGCCCACACTATTTATATGTATTGTTTTGTTTGTTCCACAATTGTTCTCTTGGTTTCTCATGTTTATGGATGTATGTTTGTATATGACTAAGTGTTAAGTTGTTAACAAATGTCTAAGTATACAAGAGTTGCACTAGAGTAGGAGTGTGACTCATCGATAGCCTAAAACACATTATGGGTATGCTCTAGGTGAAGAGGCCTAGTTTACATGATATATCCTTGGTGTTTCCAAGAAGCGAAGTGAGAAATATCTCAGTGTCACACGCCCTCAAGAGGTGCACAATCACTATATTCAACTAAGCACACTATGGGGATGTGATAGAGGGTATCAGAGAAAACTTTGAAGACAGTTCGGTGGGAACATTCAGAGACTCGGTGAACCATTTGGTGGAGCGAACTAGTTCATTGCAAACTTTGCATCATACTTACGACATAGGTTCGACTGATAATGTGGTGGGAGGTTGATCTCGGCACACACCTTGTATAGATGAAGAGCAGATTTTATGGTGAAATGAAGGACTTGGACAGGGTGGGTGATCACAGAACTCATCATTGATTTGGGATCTTTTCATCGATGTGACTTATTAAAGAATTGTATTAAATGAGCATAAATTGAAGTGCACCATAAAGAAGGAATAACTCAATAATGAAGAGACATAAACATCAGATCTGAACACAAAAAAACTTGATAAAGGAGTTCGTCCATGGTGGACTATGTCTCTGGGTCATGCTCTCAAATGGGTAGGCCTTTTTATTAATTCGGCAAAAGAATTTGGCAAAACACATAATTATACCTCATTTTGGATTTAAGCTACATAAGCTTTGCTCAGATCAAAAAACAGACAACACTATTGGATTTGTGGCATCGAATTACCCAAAAATGACTATCTCCACGCCTTGATCTGAGTCTAGCACTTCCAGGCCCCTGAAAAAATTTGTCTCGGTTTTCGTGCCCTCAACCTGCAATCATGATTGTCCTTTGCATCATTTTTCGTGCCTTGGTATGGCCTATCGCAAGCCTTGTTCTTCCCTTTGTGCCTTGGCGGAACCTCCTTTTAAAATAAAACGAGGGTGGATTTACCAACCACAGTCGTTTGGCCCAACAGTTGGTGGAAGTATTAAGGCCCTAGTATTGGGGGAGGTATCAGGGTCAAACCCGCGGGCCTCCTCCCTATAGCTTGTTTGTTTTAAACCATGGAAGGTTCTCCCCTAACTTTGGAAAACGACGTTATAGTTGGCGGAGTATGGTTTGGCTAGTCCAATATATGGTGGGATTTGTGATTATAGTGGCAAATATAGGGGTTGGCGCCAGCCAACCCATTTTAATTTTTGGATTTCCGGTAGCTATCCCTCATTGGAATTTTCCCACTACCACATGGCAGCCCATGACTGGGCTACGTGGCAGCCAAACATTGGCCCACATCATCCACCTATATATTCACCCTACCACATCACTTGCCTTCCATGTCAGCCTCCCACGTATGGTACAGATGCCACGTGTCTGTACGGCTTGCCGCGTGGCTGTACGGACTACCACCTGGCACTTCCTCAATGGTCCACATGCTGATCTGAAAATGTCAAAAATGAGTGACACGTGGCAGCCTCTGGTGTTGCCATGTCACAATGTTGACATCAGCATTACATTTGTCGCCCTCTGCATGTGCCATGTATATTATATGGACATTGACGTTATTCATATCGATGTTGATGTTAGCAGTACGAATGTTGATTCATCCCTGCTGACTGGGCTAGTTTGGCCAAAACTTTGACTGTGAATATCTTTTGATATGTAACTTCGTTTGAGGAGTCGTTTACGTCATTGGAAATATTGTGACGCGCTCTTCGTGATGATGCCAATTTCACTAAGTTTTGAGGACTATGAATTTTTTCCCTTTCTTTGTCTATTGAGGCCATTCTGAGCTTCATGAGTTGCTTCTATGAATTTTGATTTATCCTTAGTCTTCTCTGGATCCTTTTTCGATCAATCGCAGAACTTGTCACAAACTTGATGGCAGAGACAATATAGGAACATAATTGCTTGGTTTGATATGTGATGGAAGTCAGTGTCGGACCTGTTGTACACACCTTGGAGAGACCATGTGGAGGATTCATTGGGTGAACCGAGCACTTGGGAAAGGATTTGTTGCAGGGCTTGTCACAAAGGTGATCGTAGAAGCGAACGTAGAGGGTGATCGCATAAGTGATTGCAAAGATGAGTAGTTTTGGGTGGCAGCAAGTTGAATCACTTGGGTGTGTTGGATGACCTAGGGCGACTTAGAGGAGCTCCACAACAAACAGTTGGTTTGGAACGTTTCCATCATGATGTCTTCATGTTGTGCATCGTTGAGAACGTCAGTTGAGTTGAGTTGGGTTGTTGGATGAATGGGTCAACTGCAACCTTTGGACGAGATAGTTCTTCGCAGATTTATAAGAGTCAGTTACTAGAAGTATGACTTGAAAATCAAGTGGTGTGTGCATGGTGCCTTGAAGTGGAAGCAGTCAAGGTGCAGAGCTGGCAGGACACTGGAGATGAGTTTGATCAGTTGCATGAGATGTTTGGGACTTAGACAAATTTATAAAGTGGAAGAATGGACTCAACCTTGTATTGCAATGAATTCTTGCAAGTTTGTGGAGTTGCGGACAATGCTTTAGCGGAGTCCAGATGGAGAGTCAGTTAATTGGGAAAGTGGAGGTCCAAGAAAGTAGACTTGAACCTTGGTTGTAGCCAAGAATGTTGTTGGGGTTTTGAGTTATTGCATTTCCTAAGTGTTGCAGTGAGTTCTTTGAAGGGAATTTGGATGACTTGGTGGTTCAAGTGTATTTGGTTTCCATGGTGAAAATCAATGTACTTGGGGGTGACTCAAGTGGTGCAAATTTGAGGAAGTATTGTAGCAATTTGGGATGCCTTGGTTGGGCGAATGGGCTGAGAGATTGGGGAGACTCTCTTGGATGAGTCTTGTGGTGGACTTAGGTAGATTTGAATGCAACCATGGAGGTGGCTTGAGGAAGTTTCCTAACTCTTTGATGAGGCACATTGGATAGGTAGTTGTGGTGGAGTAGGAAGCGAAGTCTATACGTGCCAATTTTGAGAGGATGGGTGAGGCGCCTTGGTGTTTGGTGCCTTATTTAGATTTTTTGGGTCATGCGGTGACTTAACAGTCTGGAAGATAATTCTAGAGTTTGAGACACTTGCAGAGGTGCAAGGAAATTTCATTCCAGGAGACGGATGGAGTCAATAGAGAAGTCGACCAAGAATTGTTGGCAGTCAACCTGAATGGTTAGAATGCAAACCAAGTGACGTGAGTGCTTTTCGCTCTCCTTCGGTATGGGACATTGGATGAGACAAAGCCCGCCTTGGTAACTTGTGCATGATTGTGTGATGACTCGGAGATCCAGGGGGGTTGTTGGTTGGGGTTGGCAGAAGTGTTGATGTGAGCGTGCCTAAGGCATGGAAGTTCTTTTAGGTGACTTTTTCTACTTGGAGCACTTTGGACAACTCGTTGGGACATTTGAGGAGTGTAGGAATGTTGGCCACACTCATTGTAGATGTTGAGTTGCGAAGAGGTGACTTGACGAAAGGAGGTGAGTTGAGGACTTGTCTTGGTTTTGAGGATTGTCCGGACAGGTAAATTAAAACATGAAGATATTTCTTGGACATGAGCATTTCTCTTGCTTTGGGCGACATGGTTAAGGGTGAAGCCTAACCATTCCAAGGTAGAGAGAGGTAGATGCAGCAACATGGCTAGGTGATGAAGTAGTGAGGCAAAGGAAGTTTGGACGTATAGTTCTTGATGTAGCAGATTGGCTAGTTGTTCCATGAGGTGGATATTGGAGTCAAGTTTTCACGAATGAATTTTTTTTGGGGTGACTTCATAGTGAAACTAGTGAGGGAAGACCTTGCCTTGGTTTGATATTATTGTGTGGATGGACCGAATTGTAGAAGAAATTCAAAGTACAGATCCACCAGTAGGTTCGAAGTGCAACACTTAGACATTGTAGAGGATATCCTTAACAAAGATCAGGAAATAGCACCAGTAGTGAGGCAAGGGTGGACACTTTCCTTAATCTTTGGAGTTGGATGGATTGATAGAGATGCAGACAGAAAAGACTAAATTCGAGCATGAAGATGCACATTTCAAAAATTGGATGTGACGATTGGACTAGCTAACCAACCAGTGTCGGACTTGAGGCATGCAGTGTGCAGAGACATGGTAGAGTTGGTTGAAGTATGGATGCAACAACAAGTTCATATAAGTTCAACACTTAGACATTTTTTTTTAAGTTGTAGCAGTAGTTGAGGTAGCAACAGCAATAGAGCAGAAAGTGATCATCGCAGCAGGATAGTGGTAGCTTAGACATTGCAGACAGAGTTGGGGAGGAGATGTCTTTCCATTGTAGAGGATAGTTTGGTCACACACAACTTCAGGTAGAGGGCAGTGTGGATGGTTTCATAGGTTGCGGATGATTGTAGTGCGAGTTGGAAACTTGGGGTTTCCACTTCTTAGGGAAACTTGGGGTTTCCACTTTGACAGAATTTGGGGTTTCCATCAGACTTAGTCGCAGATGGAGAGATGAGATTAGGCATAGTTGGAGACCGCAAATTTTGGAGGTGTTGTCTGGGACAGTAACAAATTTAGGTGGGGGAAGGATGTAAGACCCCTAGCTAAAGACGTGCACACCCAACTAACTTGATGTTGTGGCAACCTGCAAAAGTTGGGGTTGTTGAATGGAGCAAGTGGTATGAGTGCATTGGACATAACGAAGTGTAACGATGGTTTCTTTATCTTGGGAGAATCAGGACACCTTGGGATTTTGACGTGCCAAAGGAGACTCAATTGAGATGCCTTGTGACACGAGTCAGACAACGGACCATTTGACGAAGGGTTGAGGGAAATACTTGGGCACTCCACCAAACAAAAAAATTAGCTAAGGCATGAGGAGGGCGCGCCTAGATAGGTCGGCTCGACTTGGATAAGCATCACTCTCACCCAAATGACAGATCGGCTGGACAAATGGGGGCATCGATCGAGATTTTAGTGGTTCGACAGGGAAATCTGCTCGAACGTGCCTACATGAGGGGTCAACCCAACATTGCGAACGGGCGTGACTCATGGGTTGCATTGATTCACCTAGAAGGATCGTTTGGGGAGGCAACACCTATAAAGAAACAATGGCGCATAACCAAGGGAGGCAACCTGGAAAAGAGCAAGAAGATATTTATGGTTTTGAGGAAGGCTTAGACGAAGATGGGTGAGCTCCCTCAAAGAGTTAAGTCACTCCACATGGAAGGACTTGTGCTTCCTTGAGGTGATTCTGTGATGGAGATGGGGCGACCTTCTTTTGGGCCAATTTTGGGGAAGTCTAGAAATACGAGTCTATTGGAGGCATGTGTGAGGTAGAACCAAAATTTGTGAAGTCTGCAATAATGACAACAAGTCTTTGGATGAGGGAATGTTCGAGGTGCACTATAGGAGGTTGTGGATATGGTTGCGATAGAGATTCTGGGTGTGACAAATTTATGTATGAGTGTCTTGGTGAGGTGAGGTGAGTCTTCTAACTCTGGCCAAGTTGTAAACTGAGATGATAGTGCTCATATTGTAATTGTTTCACAATAACAAAGACTTAGTCGGGTGTTAGGCATGCTTTCTATCGCTCGCACTATTTTTGTGTATGTATTTTGTTTGTTCCGCAATTGTTCTCTTGGTTTCTCATGTTTATGGATGTATGGTTATATATGACTAAGTGTTAAGTTGTTAACGAATTCCTAAGTATAAGAGAGTTGCACAAGGGTAGGAGTGTGATTCACCGGTAGCCTAGAACGAAGTATGGGTATGTTCTAGGTGAAGAGGCATAGTCCAGATGAAATATCCTCGGTGTTTCCAAGTAGCCAAGTGAGAAACCTCGCAGTGTCGCACACCCTCAGGAGGTGCACAATTACAAGATTCAGCTCGGAACATTGTGGGGACATGATAGTATGGATATCTAGATGGGCAGATGTTGAGAAGGGTGCTCCTTGGAATAAACTCAATACATGATCATGATTATGGCATGGAGGAACTCCATGCAGAAAGGCTTGAAAATCTTGACTATGGAAATCTGGAAAACGATAAAGTTTCATTAGCATGTCACTTGGATCATCTTGTCCTTCTTACTCTTCGATGTGTGATATGTGAGAGACTATCCTAGTTGGCCTCTTCTTAAGCAATATTTCCATTATATGGGAGTTGGAAAATTGATTAGAAGGACACTTAACCCCTTGAGATAATATTATGTCCCTTTCACTTTGAATTTCATAAAAGGCTCCTCGGTGTTCATGGTAACGATGCCAATGTTATGATCTACTCGACTCCAAGCATGATGTCCACTCTTCCAAGTGGAATATCATACCTATTAAGGGTCAACATTTGGTATTTATCCATGCTTAATTTAACGTTGTAGCATTTTCCCTTGTAAGATACCTTCCCACATTCGAAACCATCACTTGGAAGTTCTTGAGAGGGTAAGAAAAATAGTCGAGTTGTCTTGTTATCTTCAGATGAATAAAATCATGTGTAATGCCTAAGTTTAAGAGGAAGATAACCCTTTTTTTAAAGAAACCTTCCACCTTAAGAGAGTTGGTAGATGTGTATTCCTATTAATGCAAGTAGAGGCACAATAGAAAATGTATCCTTGGTCTATGGATCTTGGGAAACTCCTTCTACATGTTCCTCTTGTTCCTCCTTTCCATTGTCCTATAAGATGAAGATTTGCTTCTTTCAACATTTTTAGTCCTTGGACATATTTTTGTTTCATCAAAAGACAATGGCCTTTAGATCACATTTTTTCCAATTCCTTGGTTGTGATCTTGGAGGTGGGAGTGTGGTGTTATTTACTGGGATGACTTGATAATTGTACGAGTATTGTGTTTGAATGAGATACTTTATTGTTGACTTTGATTTGACGAGTGAACTTTATGGTTGCATCTATGTATTTGGAGGGAAGGATCCTCACCTCATGTTGAATCTCTCCCTTCAATCCCCCAATGTAGAGTTCGAGTAACTTTTGATTCCTCAAGTATTCAAGTCCGGCAACCAACTTGTGATGATAGAGTTTGTGGTCCATCAACAAGTTATACTATCAAACCTTGGTTAATTTTTTTATCACTCCCATATGTTATTATATTATGTGATGATGTTTGGCACAAAGTGTGTCTAAGTGTAAGTAGCCCCCAAGAGCTTCTTCTTCTTAATCCATTGATACCATTAGAAGGGTTTAATAGTGCCCCTCATTTTTTACCTTCCAAAATCCCTTTCTAATTAATTGTTCAATCTCTTCCTTCAATCCCCCAATGTAGAGTTCGAGTAACTTTTGATTCCTCAAGTCTTCAAGTCTGGCAACCAACTTGTGATGATAGAGTGTGTGGTCCATCAACAAGTTATACTATCAAATCTTGGTTAATTTTTTTATCACTCCCATATGTTATTATATTATGTGATGATGTTTGGCACAAAGTATGTCTAAGTGTAAGTAGCCCCCAAGAGTTGCTTCTTCTTCATCCATTGATACCATTAGAAGGGTTTAATAGTGCCCCTCATTTTTTACCTTCCAAATCCCTTTCTAATTAATTGTCCTAGTCCTAGTGGACCCTATCCTTAAGACCAGTTTATGAAAGTTACCATTAAAGGTTATGATGGTCAAAAACAACTCGTCATATATTGTTAGATGGGTCCAATGTCAATAAGGCGATTTTTCACCTTTATACTTTTTTCAACCAAGTCTTTCATGAATGGTGATGAAAACTCCTCATGCATGCATATGTTCCACATTGTAATGGATACTTTTAAGTTAGATTAAAAGAGATCATATATAACACCCTACTTTTGCCTCACATGGTATATGTGGCACAAGTGTCTAATCTATATGGCACAAATGACACAAGTGTTTGATCTATTTGGAACAATTGTTTGTTCTATGTGGAATAAGTGGTGTAAGTGTTTGGATTATGTGACATAAGTGGTGCAAGTGTCTAGTTTATATAGTACATTTGGTGCAAACTCTTTGGTCTATGTGGTGATAGAAGAAAAGCAAGCTATCTAGTTTAGTTTATGTGGTACAAGTTGTTTAATCTATGTGGAGGGGGTCACACAAGATTTGATTATTTTATGTGGTGCAAGTGGCACAATATTATCTAGTTTATGTGGCACGAGTGGTCTAGTCTATGAGGTGCATATAATTGCACAAAATGTTTTGGTATAGTAAAATACTTTATTTGACATGGAATATTTTGGAATAACATATATGTGTGCAATGATCATAGGAATACTCATTTAACATTAAGTCCTACGTTAACATTGTTGACTAATAGGAGCCACCCGAGTATCTTGAGAAATGTTTTGAATATTATGTCATTCACATGATGTCCAAGTGTAGTTTTTTTTTTTTTGAGAGAGGTGTGCAATTATTGTAGCCAAATAAAAACCCCAAATTCTCTCAAGTGTAGTATATTCACAAGATAAATATGGGAAATGAATATCCATCTTTTAAATTTTGGTGCAAGTTGACGAAATCTTATTAGATACTTCAAGTGGATCTTTGAGCCAATGCAATGAAAATATCATTTTTATTATTAAAAGATTTTTGTCAACATGATCAAGCAACAAATGCTCTATTTTATATTTAATACTAGGAAAGAAATGTCCTACCACATTATGGAATCCCCATTCGGCTAAAAATCCAAAGTGCAGGGTATCTATTCTACTAAAGTCACTAAGGAGTTGCAACTAGCCCCACCCACTTTTGCAAGCACATGTGCACACAAGCACAAGCAAAAGCATATCATTGAGAGACTTGAAGTTTGGTGGGGGTGATAACACCACCCAACTTTCATCAACCCAATTATGCACCTATTAACACAATGAAATTATCATTATAAAGGACATGTTTAGGAATATAAATATGGAGATTAATTAAACCATGTGTCATATTAACATTCTACAAATTATATTTCTCGACCTTATGGGGAGTTATGAACCCCGTGTTGCATTAAGAT
>ML816502.1:97524-110552 GCA_009831015.1 Picea engelmannii
TTAACACAATGAAATTATCATTATAAAGGACATGTTTAGGAATATAAATATGGAGATTAATTAAACCATGTGTCATATTAACATTCTACAAATTATATTTCTCGACCTTATGGGGAGTTATGAACCCCGTGTTGCATTAAGATGTTAGATATTATAATTTATTTGTCTTATGTGGAGCTATTAACCCCATGCCACATTTACATGATACAAATTACATTTTCTCAACTTTGTGTGTAGCTACAAACCCTATGCCGCATTAACTCAATATAGAGTACATGTTATCATCCTTATCACCTACCATATCTTCCATGGGGTTTAAACATATATCTTCATTAATGGAAATTTACACTCAAAGTGAGTGTTTTTGTCATTGTTAATTATTTTTTACAATTGGATTTTAACAGGAGAACATCAAAGTTGAAGTAATCAAATTGCCCAACTCGTAGATCTTATAGGTTGGGCAAGTTGATGTAACATGTCATTTTCCCTAGTTAAAGGCATGCTTCCTAATCCATTGGTGTGCTTCCCTAGTCCCTAAGTTATGCACATGTATAATTATCATTTATGGAAGTCATCATACCCACTAACCCCNCCCCCCCCCCCCCCACCCCACTCTCTCAATTCATCGAGTTGTCATTATCTCTCTTATGTGCCTCACTCGATGTCCTTGCTAGGTTAAGCATCACAACAAACATTGATGGGTTTTCATTGGGTATCATTAGTGAATGTGGGGAAGTGCTTGAGTGTTTCCCCATGAGTTGCTCCTTAGAATCTTGAGAGGAAACCCAAGGGATACTTCTTGACTTCATGGATGGTATCCATGGGCACTGTCGTCATAGACTAGTGCAACTAACCTAGGGGGATTTGATTCAGACACCTACTGACATGAAACTAGCCAAACACTAAGTAACATCGGCGATAAGAAATTGAGATAACCCCTTGGGATTAAACCCCCCTCCCTTTGTATATATGTATGTATGCATGTGTATATGAAAGTACTCTAAGGATATGGTGATGAATACTCTAATGCCAAAATAGACTTCCATTAAGTTAAGTTGAATAACATTTTTACAATATGCATTTAGAAGAACCTATGGTTTTTTCAAGGGTCAAATCAAATCCTAGTGGAAACCTAGGGGAAGGAGGACCTGGCCTAGGTTGTGAAGTCACATCCATACATTCTATAATCCTGAACTGAAAGGAGATAGTGAAATCTAAAATAGATAAGCAATCAATGTAAAGGTTAGTGGTCGAATGATCTATCGCATCCTTGGATCTTCTTCCAAAGCAAAGACACAAAATCTATACAAAACTACAACGTTTATAACATTGATTTCTACCCATCAATTATGAAATTATGTTCCTCTATTGTGTTTATTGTATAAAAATTGAATAAAGGAAAGTCCAACATTCTTGTTCAAATGGACTAGAGTTAATTTATTTTGAGATTAAATTAAATATATATATTTTAATATTTATTTGCCTTTGATGTCCATATAATATGTTGATCATAAAGTTATTGTTTGGACAATTACATACAAGGGGACTTGTTGACTTTGGTTCATGCTATTGTCAAAAGATAGATACATATTTAGTATGGTTTTATTTTCATTGTTTATATGGATTCTCATGTAGCCCACTAACTTCATACTAATTGTGAAAAATGATTTCAGAGAAAAATGTTCTCAATATATTAAAAAGATTAGTCAAATTCCGTTAGCGTGATTGGTGGTTTGGTTTGTAGAGAAATCCAGGTTTAAAACTTGTTGTAGTCTGGAGGAGACACCTAAAAAATTCATCCAGCTAAGATTTAGTGTGGCCCAGGCCGGATGTGATCCCCGAGTGATTTTAACCTACTCACACTCGATAAACTCAGACACTGTACTCGATAATCTGCAGAACCTACAGATTTACAGCTCACTCCCTTGCCTTGCCACCTCCTCACCCTCTTCGCCACCTTCTCACCACCTGCCCATCCCTTTCCCTGCACACTTCTAAATATTCTTAGAAAAATATTTTTGAATTTCATTGAAGTGGTTTGTAATATTCCGATAAAGCATATTCACTGGAAGGTGAACAGACTCACCATTAGCAAGAGGCATTCACTTCCTGTTACAATTTCGAATTTCATTAAAGTGGTTTGTAATATTCCGATAAAGCATATTCACTACTAAGGAAGGTGAACAGACTCACCAAAGTAAAGGACAATATATTCAAATTCTTGTCCACCAGGTGCCCACTGAGAAAAAATGATGACCAGTTTAGTAGTTGTGTATGTTACATATGTTTATAATGTTTTATGCTTCTTAAATGTATGACCACTAGTTTAGTAGTTGTGTATGCTACTTATGTTTTTAATGTTTTATGCTTCTTAAATGTGCATGGCTGGAGACAGTCTATTTTTCATAAAAACCTAAAAAAGAAGAAGGAGACAATCTATTTTTCATAAAAACCTACCAGAAAAATTGTAGAGAATTTCCTTCTATGTAGTGGTGATTGAGATCTTTGTTTTCCATCAAAGATTAGGAAAAAATTTGTGGTGAATTTAAATTCTATTTTAAAAGAAAAGAAATTTATGTTTTTATTTCAAGAATTTCATCATAATCTATAAATGAAACATTTTATAAAGCTTGTGGTGAATTTGAATTCTTCTGTTTTTACTTCAACAATTTCATAAGAATCTACAGATAAAACATTTTATAAATCTTGTAACTTACATTTGAAAATGCATATTAGGGTTCCTTATTTCAAATTTTTTTTTATGTTAATGATCATTTAGTTTCAACATTGTTTACCTATATCTCAAAATTGGTTTTATGTAAATGATCTTTCAGATTCAACAATGTTTACCTATGGGCTAGAATAGCTCCTTTCAAAAAAATTAATCCATTCATAGTCCTGAATTTACTTCGTGGTTAAATTCTGGAGGAATGGCGGTCTGAGTTGAAAAGTTTTCTTGAGTGAGAGCAGGTAAGCGGGTGGGAAGTACGTATGATAGCCTCTTTGAAATGCAAATCAATCCCTTAAGGCAGGGACTTGCTGCTATGCAGCTTTGTCTTGTTTTAATTGTATGTTAACATGCCACAATGTCTATCTCACTATTAGTTTGAATTTGATTACATGTGCCACACTAATATGATATAAATTTAGTATAAATATTTATATGAGATTTTTAAATATTATTTTTTTATTAATAATTGATTTATTATTTAATATATTATAAATGTGTTAGTTGTTTATTTGAATATTTATATTTATTTACAGTGTGTTAAAACATATATAGATCTAAAATTTAGTAGATGAAACAACATCTTTTAATAATATTCAAATTGGATTTTAATTAAAATTAAAAAAGAATGTTTTATATGTTTATTTTGGTTTAGATTCATTTCCTTATAATCCATGTAACATGATAATGATAAGAAGTATACAATTATACATCAAATGTTTATACACAATATAATAAGATTTTTAAGGTTATGGGAAGAAACTTCAATGTATTCTTTTGTATTTACAAAAACTTAGTATTTCCAATCATTTCATAATTTGTTTGGCAATCAATTGTTTTTTTTTGTAATTTAGAGCGTGTATTGATTCCTGGTCAAAAAATACAGATGTCTGAAAGTTATCTAATTACCTAGCATTGGTGCCCTGTTGGGAAACCACCTCTGCCAGGTGTCCAAGTTCAAAAAAAGAGGTAACGGTGCTCATTCGGGAAACCACCGTTGTCCGGAGTCCAGTCCAAAGATATAAACTTAGCTACGTGGCCACACAGGGCCAGATGTCATGTGTATGTGGGCAAGAATTCTACTATGCCACGTAGGGCCAAATATTGACAATAAGAGAAAAAGAGAATGAGAATGCATTAGTAACCTGGACCTAGACGCAGCCCGGCATAGACCTGCGCTGCATGTGATTTTCCTTTCTCTCGATCCACCATGGCTCTTCGAAGGTCTTGCAGAAACGTCATCACCGTATCCACTCAGCGCCATCGGTCGTCTTCCTTGGTCTGTACTTCGCGCATGGTCGTTTTGATGTCCTCTAGATCTTTTTTAATGATGCTCAGAGTGGTCATGAGCTCAGCTCGCTCATCGTCCCTGCTATTAAAAGGAGAATGGCGGTGGGAGAGTGGAGAGGAGGAAGAGGAGCCCAAGAGAGGGGAGGAATGCGAAACTGTGGGGGAGGGACGAGGGGGGGTGGTGGAAAGGAGGGACGTCATGGAGGAGAGGGGGGAGGTGGTGCATAACCAAGTGAATTGCCCAAGATATCAAACCACTCGACCCTACAGCCGTAGGGGTTCGAGAGGGGGCAGAGGCCAGTAACTGGATCAACGGGTGGTTTAGAAGGAGAGGGGATGACTAAATGGGTGAGAGGAGGGGGAAAACCTTCTTCAGGCGGGTGAACATCCATGGGGGGCAACGGAGGGGGAGAAGTCAAATTATAGTGGGGGGAACCAGCTCGAGGAGGGCTCGAGGCTTCAAACGATTGAACAGAGGGGGGTGGCTTCCTTCCCCAGGCTTGGTACCAGGTTTCTCCACGCCTTGGTCTGTCCCTGGGTCGTGGCATGAAGGAATGGAGGGCTCGCACCAGAAAGCTCCAGAATGGAGGGTATGCACCAGAGAGCTCCAAAACGCGAAAGGGGGAAGCGCACTAGAGCTGAAGAGCAGAGGAGAGAATGGAATGAGCCCAGGAATGAGCCAACGAAATAGACAGGAGGATGGATAACATGGTCGGCTAGAGTTGAGGTGACCGGGAGGTCTCGTCATGCAGCGCCATGAAGACTTGCAGGTTCTAATTCGTGTGAGCTGCAAGGTTCGAGTGTGGGAGGAAAGGTGATGGTAGATCATTTGCATGCCAGTGAGGTTGTGAGGGTGGACATGACATTAGACTGCCACCTGTAGCCGTGTGGCCTGGCCATGTGGCCCTAAACTGAGTTGTGTCCATCATATCATGTTGGCACACCATCTGGGGGTCGGTCTTTTGTGTGAGCCAGGTTTCTGCATGCGATGACTGCAGGGTGTGTGGGATTGACGTCAGGGGAGAAGGAGAAGACCCCTTCCTCCAACTCGACACCCATATTGGCTAACCAGTCAGCCACTTGATTGGTCGTTCTTCTGACATGTGATGGGAGGATTACCCGTCGATGTTGAAGAGTTGATTTTATTATGCAAAGTTTGTTCACTAGTCTCCAGCATGGGGAGATTTTCTTTGAGTCTTCCCCATTGATCAAATGCGTGAGGATATTTATCACAATTTGCGAGTCGCCTTCCGCAATGACAGGAAAAATATCTTGCTTTGTAGCCGCTTGTAGACCGCATAGGAGACTCCAAATTTCCACAGCATTGTTGGTATTTTGTCCCATATTACCTGTCGGGATATGGAGTATTTCTCCTTTGTCATTTTGGATAATTGATCCATAGCCTGCTGGACCCAGGTTCCCTTTGGAGGCTCCATCAAAATTGAGTTTAAACCAGTCTTTAGGCAGAGCGATCCAGTGAGTGTGGCTTGTATGTCGTCTTGCAGCTGCTATTGACGGTTCAGGTGTGGGAGTGAAATTGATTTTCCATGCCTTGAGAATTTGAAGTTCATGCAAAGGGGGTGTGAGGTCCTGCTCTGTCCACTGTTGTAGCTAGAGGGTTTCGTTGATATTGGTTTGGATTGTGTTCCACACCTCCTACCAGCTCCTGGTGATCGATTTGAAGATTCTTCCATTTCTTTCTTTCTAAATGTTCCAGAGGATGGAACCTGGAAGCAGCTGCCAAATTCTGTTGAGGATGGGTGACTGATAGGTCGAGCTTCTCTAGCCCTCAATGGTTTCCTTTAAGTCTGTGTGGTTTCTATTCGACGTTCTCATGATACTGGCGTTGTGATCCTAGATGCATGAACTGTAAGGACGAAGATTTAGAAGGTGATTTTGAGTTTCTTCCTCCTGGCCACATAGATGACAACATCAAGGAATAATGAAGCCTCTTTTCCAAAGATTATCCCAGGTGAGGATGATGTTGTGCGCCACTAACCAAAGAAAGGTGTTGATTTTCGGCCAGGTTTGCATATCCCAAATTTTCCCCCAAACTTCCTCTCTAGGTAAGGTTTTATGTCCCGCTTTTATGTAGTAGGCTTTTGAAATGTTGAAGGCTCCTGTGGTGGAGTGGCCCCATCTAAGTATGTCCTTGCCTTGTTGACTGGAGATTTTCCTTGCAGCTAGATGTTCCAACAAGGGATGAAGGTTGAGCTGTGGGGAAATGTGTAGGTGCTCATGAGAAGTTTTCCAGGTGCACCAGATTTCCCCTGGATCAAAAGGCTTCCAATAGTCTATCACTTTGCGAAGTCCAACAGCAGTTGTAAGGGGGATGAGGTTGTTGAGAGTCAAATCAGTGTTTAGGGGTGGGATTTTTTTCCATGAGTCGCTCCAAAAGTTAGATGAGGAGCCACTTTGAAGCTCCCAGAACGAGTGGTCGGTGATGAGTCTGCGGTTGTTCCTGGCAGCATTCCAGATCAACGACCCCAGGCTTTGACCAATCCACCTGATGAACTTTATTTTAGGCCAAGTGGGGGTATATTTCTTCCTCCATAATTGCGCCCACAAGTCTTGTGGTCGCTTTAGAAACCTCCACTAGATTTTAGCACTCAGGACCTTGTTGAGGATAGCGGGGTCTCGGAGGCCGAGTCCTCCATCCTTTTTCGGAGTGCAGACTTTTTTCCAACTTACCAAGGACATTTTACGCCCCTCTTTGTTACCTTGCCATAGAAATCTTCTTTGAAGCGTTCTCAAAGTGTTAAGAATGAAATTTGGGGCCGCTAAGGCTGAGAAGATGTAAACTGGGAGAGCTTGCAGGACGAATTTGACTAGGATGAGGCGACCAGGAAAATTGAGGGAACAGAAGGTCCAGAGAGAGAGAGTTTCTTTTTGAAGCTAGAAAGTAAGGAGTCCCGGGAAGAATTTCTGAGTGGGTTGTTGATGAGGGGGATTCCTAGGTAAACAGAGGGAAGGATGTTGCGGGTAAATCCTAGGAGGTGTGTGAGGTGACACTGGATTTCCATAGGAGTGTTAAAGAAGAACACTTGGGATTTGCGTAGATTCACCTCCATTCCCAAAGCCTCGCAGAAGAGGTCAATGATGGCTCTGAAGCGCAAGGCTTCTCTAGCTGTGGACAAACCCATAATAAGTATGTCATCTACGAATTTATTATGCGATATGGGGGGAGAAATGCCATGGGGTGTGAGGCCAGAGAGAGAGTGGTACTTGATGGATGCTTTAAGGGTACAGCTTAGTCCTTCTGCCAATAGCATAAAGAGAAAATGTGAGAGCGGGTCCCCTTGTCCTATGCCTCGTGAAGGAGAGAAGGGTTTGGAGGGGATGCCATTAATAAGAATGGAGAACATAGCTGAGGAGGTGAGATTGACTATCCAGGAGACCCAATCTGGGTCAAAGCCAAAGGCTAGGAGGGAAGATCTTAAATAGTTCCAACTCAATTTGTCAAAATATTTAGATAGGTCTAGTTTTAGGAGCATACATGGAGTTTTAGTAGAGTGAAGTGAATGGATAACTTCATGAGCCAGGATCACGATGTCCATAATTTATCTTCCCTTGACATAACCTAATTGTTCTGGAGAGATCAGGAATGGAAGAATGGGTTTAAGTCAGGTGGAAATAATCTTAGTGAGGAGTTTGTAGATGACATTGCAGAGGGCTATAGGCCTGAATTGCGACGGGCACGTAGAGTTGTTTTCCTTGGGTATGAGGGTGAGGAAAGTTGTGTTGAGGGCTTAGAGTACTTTTCTGGATTTTCTAGAGTCCTCAATGATTTCCCAAACCTCTTCACGGATGATGCTCCAACAGTAATGAAAGAAGTCTGAGGTGAAGCCATCTGGTCCATGAGCTTTGCCTAGCTAGGTATCCTTGAGTGATTGATTGACCTCCTCCTGAGTTATCGATCTCATGAGGGATTCATTTTTCTCTTTGGTGACCTCCTTGGGAATGTTCCTGAGGATGGAATCTATGGCCTGCGAGCGATCTGTTGGGGGTTCCATGAGAAGAGTTTGATAGTAAGAAAGCAGTTCCTTTTCCATATCTTCATGTTGTTGAATTTATGTACCTTGCTCCGAGACTAGGTGGGTTATGCGATTGGTTTGGTGCCGCTGGATCATAGATCTGTGGAAGAATTTGTATTTTTTCCCCTTCTTTCAGCCATTGGATGCGAGATTTTTGTCACCAGAGAACTTCTTCTTGTGCTCTTCTTTCTGCAATCTGGTTATTTAAAAGTGTTTCCTGCATTTTAAGGTCTTCCGTCAAGCCCTGTGATCGGATCTGTTGTTGTAGTGTTTGCATTTGTTGTTTAAGATTTTCCTATGCTTGGAAGATGTTGCCAAAGGTAGACTTATTCCGGGATTTTAGGTATTGCTTGAGGTTTTTTAGCCTTTGTTGGAAACGATACATTGGGGTCCCTGTTTGAATGGCCGCCTTCTCCCACCATGTCTTTATGTTTGTTTGGAAATCCGGGTGTTTTAACCAGAATTTTTCAAATCTAAACGGTTTCCTGCCTGGGGTACCAGTGATGTTGAGGGTTAGTAAAATTGGCCAGTGATCCGATCCCTGGGTGTCTATGACTGTGGCATTCCACGCTAGGCCATCCATCATAAGAGCTTTGGAGATTAGGAAGCGATCAAGTCTGTTGGAGACGTGTTGTGCCCCCGATCGCCTATTTGACCACGTGAACATCCCATTGTCTGTTCCAACATCAATGAGATTTAAGAGACCGATGGTGTCATTGAAATTTATGTTGTCATTGCCCAGAGAGCGGTGGCCTCCCTTTTTCTCCTCCAACCCTGTGATCATGTTGAAGTCTCCCCCAAGAATCCAACGTTGGCAGGGGCCTAAATGCTCTACGATCCATTCCAGGTGTTGTAGAAAGGCTTCTTTGTCCCCTGGTCTGGGGGTCCATAAACATTTGTGATGTAGCCTTGTTTGTTCGAGCCGATGAGGCAGAAGGATGCAGTAATGGTCCATTTGGAGGTAAAAAAATTGTCAAGTAGGACTATGGTGGTGTTCCGAAGTATCAAAAAACCTCCAACTGCCTCTTTGGCATCCACTTCCACATATTGAGCTTGCTTCCAGCATCTTTGTATAGTGATATTCGTCTCTATCCCTGCGCATTTCGTTTCCTGTAGGACGAGAATGTCTGGCTGATCCTTCTTGATTATGTCTTTGAGCAAATCTTGTTTGCTCTTTGGTTTGAGGCCCCTTATGTTCCAGGATAGTATCTTCATGATGATGATGTGGGTTGGAGGGGAGGGAAGCTCTCCGAGATCAAATGGATTTGGCCTGAGTTGACCAGAAAGTTGCCTACGTCTTGAATGAGTTGGTGTTGTGGTTTTCTGCCTCTCTTATTCTCTTCTTTTGTGGGCATGTGTTGTTCCTTTGAGGTATCTTTTTGTATTCCCATATTTTTGTTGGCTCGTGTTGAGCCTCCTGCTGAAGAATTGATAAAGACCTTGTGTACCTTGCCAGTTCCTGATCCTCTAGGTCCGTATCTGGATCCCTTATTTCCAAGCCGAGCGTATTGGGAAGAATGGGCGTCGGGATTGGAGGTTGAGAGGAGGGAGGGGCTACGGGATCAGGCAGAGCATAGGTTTGACCGGTTACATGAGTTGTCAGAGGGTTGGTGGATGGGGAGGGGGTATCCGATGTAGTTTGTAGGGCGTCGAAGGAGTTCTTGGTGGGGGGTCCAGGAGGGGCATGGGGGGGATTCCTCTTGGCTTGATGATTTCTACAGCCCATGACTTGGGTGAATCCCTCCTTGGTCTTATCAGAGTCTTTCTGAGCTGGTTTGGGTGGGTTATTTAGAGGGAATTCGCGGAAAAGATGTCCATGCTCATAACATTTGTGACAGCAAAAGGGGATGTTCTCGTAATCTAGGGTTTGGGACCATTCATCATCTTGATAATCTAGGATAATGGCTCCAGGAACTGGTTTTGAGATGTTTAAATAAACACAGATGTGGGCATAAGCAGTGTACCTTCTTTGCTTTGTTGCTTCCGAGGCCTTGACGTAGTTGTCGATGGTGTTCCCTATTCCTGCGAGGATATCCTCCAACCAGAATTCCTGTGGGAGCGAGTACAGTCGCAGCCAGACTAGGGCATGGGTGAAGTCTTCCTTTTCTGGGCTAAATCTTTTCGTCAAGAATCTGAGGAAGAGGCATGTTGAGTTGTAGAAGTACAACCCCCCCCCCTCGAAGATTCGATTTATGTCCTCCAAGTTATGCAGAATGATTGTGAAGAAGCCTTTTGATCCTAGTTGGAGATCGTAATGTCCTTTGGGTTTCCACCAATGTTGTATCCATTTGACCAAGTCTTTTTCAGAAGGCCATAACCCCAGGAATTTTCCTATTAGGGAAAAATCTCTCATGTATTGTCTTTGATCTTCGATTCTTGAAGAGTTGATGGTGTATTTTTGAGTTGTCGTAGCTTGTGGGATGCATTTGCCTGGTTCCAAGGTGCACTTAGCTTTTGGCTGATTGGTTTCCAAATCAATGTCCATCAGTTTTTCCTTGGGCATTTCATCCTCCCAGATTAGTTTCTGCATGCTCTCCGGGAGTTCAAAGGTTGGGCGCTTGAAGTGAGAGGAGCCATGCTCCTTTCCTATGAAAGAGCTGTAGGAGGGGACATGGGGCGCCCCTCCCTCGGCCTCCATGGCCGCGGAACGGAATAGAAGGCGGCGGAATCGGGTTCAGGTTGAAGTAGAGAACCCTAGCACGAAAAAGTAAATATTCTTGTGGGTTTGGCAATCAATTGTTAATCATTTATAAATTTATCTTTTTGTACATGGCTCACTATAAGACATGGAAATATTTACATTGTCTAACAATTTCGACAACAAGTTGAAGTCTACCTTAATTTCCTCAAGGCTCTCTTCTTATCTACAACAAATCCCCTCACCGATCGTGGTCCTTTAATTGATTTCCTCATGTAATTGTTCAATCTCCAACTTGGCTTATCATGTCTTATTTTGTTGGTTCCTTAATGGATTTTATAGCTCACCATTTAGACAAAATACCAACCAACTCTCATTACACTAGAATTTATCTATGTTCTCTATCTCCCAAAGATTCTACCAACAACCAACAGATGGGTGAGGTTACTCAGTTTGGCCTCTAGAGTCTTCCAAACTCTCTCTATTCGCCTTCAACCATTGATATCTCTATGTGTCTCCATCAATACAAAGATTCAATCTTTCTTAGATATATCTCCCTGCTACAATAATCCTTTACTATGCAAGGCATATCTTAGCAATCATATTGTGTCAGGCTTATTTATGTCTTCATGACTACAAAGCCCATCATCTACTACAACTGCATCATATACTACTCTAATCTAATCCTCTTCCTTGTCGAACATAACCATAGTCTCTTCTAACTCATCTTCAACTTGTAGCCTGCCTTCATATGGGCCATCTCCAAGTATTAATTATAATGGGCCAACTTATTTGCCTATCAATTAAGCAACGATTCACCTTCCTTAGGTAATTGACTCCCATAGTCCAAACAACAAACAAGCAGTCCTTGTTGGTGTGGCAAACACATGAGAAACATGTGATGCTTTGAATCAAGATCCATCCACTTGGTCATTCTTTCGAGGCTTTGTGACATGTCCTCAAAGAAATCATTATGATTCGTCAAGAGCCATGATCATTGTTAGTCATGTGCTTATCGACCAACATTTCCTTTGACATAATGCTTAATCGATTTATTACTCATGGACCATACTCCTCACAACAACTAGTGAATAAACATTAAGTTGAACTATATAGGTGTCTTTCAACATGCTCCATCAACATCCATCCATTGTTACCATTCTTCAATCATCAGTGTCCATCAATGTGCACTTACAATGGACTATGATTAGTCAAGTATATCCCATTAATTCTTCCTCTAGTCAATTCTTCATGTAATGTACTCAATAACCCCCATGCACTTTGAGGATATGGGGTACTTCTATTACCCACCCAAATTCACACCAATTCACCGAAGAACTAAACTTATTGTTTTGTTATTAACTATTTATTATCAATGAGCATGACATTATAGATTTGTGTAACATAAATGTAACCATTTAATTATTCATGAAACTTTAATTCATAAATGTCAACTAACACAGGTAGTTAGAAGAAGAAACTATAATTTAATTCATCCATGACATAACCATAACAATTCAGTATTAAATTCAACATAATTTGTATTTGCAATTAAGAACACTTATATGTCTAGAATTGTTCACTAACTCGTTGCAAAAGAGGGATGTTCCACCAAACCATAGGCTCCATATTGCACCATTTCTCTCTGCAATAGATGCCACCACACACTCTTCCTATGGTTGGCTCTAATTTAGCTTCTCATAGCCCAATTCCCAAGCTCACGGTCACTTACAAGAATTCCAAATCCACAACCCTCTTGCCCACCAGCCTACACAACCCAAGGAATGAGATCCCCTTCTCTTCTCAACAATCCATCGGACTATCCCACTTCCCTCTAAGGCTCAAACATAGGCTAGCCAACTAATCTCACTACTGGGATTCCAAGGCATAACCAGATGTAGTGAAATTTCTTCAATTTCAACCAATATCATTCTATACAACTACAATTCTATATAAATTCATGGTTGTAGATTTTATAGTTCAAATCTAGTATACAAACAACAGTTCACTCTATGGAAATTTCTTCAATTTCCCAAACAAAGGATGGTTCACAAGGTGAATTCCTAATTTAAGGTAAGTTTGGCTCTTTGATATTGAACGACAATCACCTTTAATCTTCCCTCTCGAACCTTCAAAATTCGAACCACTATAATAATCACAATAGTTCACTTGCATGGTAAAGGTAAACTTTAATTATGTGGCATAAAGGGGCCACATATCACCTTCATGCACTAATCCCCCCTAAGTCTTAATTAAATGGTAAGCCATAATTAACTAATAATCAAGGACATAATTAAATTTTACAAGATTTTGGGTTAGGTCCCTTCCTTAGCCTATA
>ML816502.1:122268-180009 GCA_009831015.1 Picea engelmannii
CTTTTGACTTAAAACTCCTAAGTCAAAGTGAAATTAGAATCATAAAGTAAAGTATGAGGGTAAAAGTCTTCCCCCTTTGTGCTTAGAGACTCATAAGCACATGGGGACCACTTTCCAAGGTATCCAAATCTCAACAAAATCAAGGTCTCAAGGAGAAATTAACTGAAAAAGAGGAAGAAATCTCCTGCCTAAGGAACCTTAACCAGAAGTTACTTGAACAAATCAAAATCATAAAGGACGAAAGAAAGGATAATCTAGAATAAGAAAAAGACGATAGGTCAGAAAATAAGGAATAAATTTTACGATTAAGACGACATAATCAGGATTTATTAACTCAAATTAAAATGCTCAAGCGTGATAAGAAGTCTTTACAAGAAGAGCTAGATCGCAAAACATCATTAGTCGACAAGGAAACAATGACTGACCCAATAGAGAAATTATCCAACATTTAAATTTCAATAGTAGAAAAAGGAACCAATACAAAGTCAGTTGATGTTCAAATTCAAAAGAATGCTTACATTGACAAATCACTGCAAACATCAAAAGAAGACGATTCCAAGGAAAACTCACAAGAGATTAGGATGCCTTATCGTCATCCAAATCACAAGAGTCGTTACGACCAACGACTAGGAGAAGAGAAAAATAAACAATGTTCTTCTTACCAACAAATAAACTACCACACTAAAAAAGAACAAAGACAAAATCAACAACTTGTACGGAACCTTAAAATGAGAATCCTCATCCGAACAATCGATCGTCAAACAATTCCAATGAAACTAGATTTGGGATGGATCATTACGCAGAAGATGCAACACATCAGTTTGGGAATTCGAAGTTTATACCATCTTGTTTCGTCGAGAATCACAACTACAAGCACAAAAGATTTGAAAAGACATTGTGTGCCAGAACAAAATTTAAAACAGAAGCTTCTAGTGATTATGCTTTGAGGACAACGCATTTTTAAGGGGAATGAAATGTTATGAACATAAATATACATATAAAATAGATATTGATAACATAATAATTAAGTGATAATTAATAAATAATAATTATTAATAATGAAATAGCATATCTCAAAATGTAGACCCAAATGTTCATATGATACGGGAAAGGAATTAGGTCTCTGGAGAAATTATCAATCTAGGTTTTAACAGTTGTGGTCTCAGCAGCAGCTAGCATGGTTACCAAAGGGGGAGGGAGTGGAACCCCCTCCTACAAGCAGGTAGTGGTGGATAGAGAGAAAGGCCCACGTGGCGTCGGTTTCAAGGAACCTTTCACAGGCACCTCGGGACCAGGATCAGAAAAGAATCAAGAGGACAACCAAGAAAAAAGTGATTGCGCGGGGGAAGAGGCCAGAGAAGCCCAGAACGGTATGCAAGAAACGACAAACCCCAGTGGGGTAGATGGGCGCAAACCGTGTAAACCTAAAACAATATTGAACCCCAAATTTATACTGGAATACCCCCAAACGCAACTCTTCCAGGATCAGTTGAAGACACATGCACTGATATGCAAGTTCATGGGCCTATGGCCCACAAAAAAAGCATTGTGCAGCTGGATAAAATACCAATGGAAGCCGAGTGGAGAAGTTGAACTCCACCTAGGATTGAAAGGCTTCTTCACAGTAGTCTTTATGAACATGGAGGATAGGGATAAAGTCTTTGAGGGGGGGGGCATATTTCCACGCCTCAGTGGGGCTCTACATGCATCCATGGAAGGAAAACATCTCCCCAGAGAAAGAAACCTTTAAAAATGTCCCAGTCTGGCTAAGGCTTTACTCCTTACCGCTAGATTATTGGTTGTCGTCCACCTTCGAAGAAATAGGGAACAAGCTTGGAAAATATGTTAAGACATCGAAAGCAACTTTAAAAGGAAGATACACATCCTATGCAAGGATTTGCATAGAGATGGATGTCTCGGGGGCACTCCCGGAAGCCATAAGCCTGGATTTTAGGGATGAGGAATGGATACAAAGCATAGACTATGAGAAGATCTCGTTTCGATGCAGAATATGTCATGAACATGG
The DNA here is from genome assembly GCA_009831015.1 of Picea engelmannii. Taxonomy (NCBI): domain Eukaryota; kingdom Viridiplantae; phylum Streptophyta; class Pinopsida; order Pinales; family Pinaceae; genus Picea; species Picea engelmannii. Next base: position 124,295 of record ML816502.1, read on the forward strand.
ACACCTACTAAGAGAATGTCCTCTCAATAAAAAACAAGAACCGGAAAACACCAAACTACAGCAGGATGAGGACGGGTTTGTGAAACCAAATCACAAAATCAGAGGAAACAAAAGACAAGGCAAGGCCCCAACAGGAAGCAACCCAGAAGCCATGATTATAACAAAAGGAAGAGGCAGGCCCAACTAAGGGGAAGGAGGAGGAAAGGAAAAATATGAAAGCTAGAGAAACTAGTGAACAAGCAACTCATGAGAACACAGAAAACCCAAGAAACAAGGGAGAACATGGAGGCAGCACAAGTCCTATGGAAGGAGGAAACAAAGACCCCAACACCCCAATGCAATAGGTAGACAGAGATGCGGATATGACACCAAGCGAGGTAGGAACAGAAGACCCAGATCTCATAATGCACACTGGACAGAATGGAAATAATCAGTAAAAAACAATGGAGTAAGTACAAGATATTGGTTGTCGAAAGCCAACAAACGACGGGAGGTATTCTCACCTTGTGGAACCCACAATTGGTGAACCTACTTGCAGCAAAATCCACGAGACATACACTTTCGGTTAACATGCAAATTATAGGGAACACAACGGAAATTCTTTGCATGAATGTGTATGGCCCCCAGGTGATGGAGGAAAAAAGGAGAATGCTCCTAGACCTAGAGAATCTAAAATATTGAACTAGCAACCTCCACTGGATCCTGGCTGGGGATTTCAACATCATCACTACTCTTGCTAAGAAAAACGAGGGCACCAGGAGACTGGACAGAGATGCGGAAGAATTCTAAAATTTCATTGACACAATGGATCTTATGGACATCAAGACCAACAATGGACAGTTCACCTGGAACAACAAACCAAATCAAAGAACAAACCTTTTAGATTTGAGAAATTTTGGATCGACCATCCCACCTTCAAGGAGAACATCAACCAATGATGGTGGGAGGAACTACCAAACCAAGGGAAAAGCATGTTCAAACTATAAAAGAAACTCAAGTACATCAAATAAAAACTCAAGGAGTGGAACAGAGGAGTATTTGGAAACATAAATGAGGGGAAACAAAGTATCAAGGACATAATGAGGAAGCTCCATGAACTTTGCATCGAAGAGAGATACACAGAGGATCATAAAAAAGAAGAGATCCAAATGACCCAGGAATGGGAAGCAAGATGCAAGGAGGAAGAAAATATGTGGCGCCAAAAGTCCAGAATAAGTTGGCTAAAGGAAGGGGAGAGGAACACCAAGTTTTTCCATATAACAACTATTGCAAGAATATCTCATAACAATATCTCATAATTCTGTACCATAAGCCATACTCAGATGTGCCCCTCAGGTATCTTAGGACATGCTTACCCGCCTTCAAAGAGAGCTTGGTAGGCTTAACCATCGCTTGAATCAGTTGGTTAACCGCATAGCAAATGTTCGGTGTCGTGTTCACTAGATACATTAGCAAACCCACTAACTGTCGATAGACAGTAGCATCCACTACCTCTCCAGAAGTAGCATCATCTTTCCTCCAGTTTCCTGGAAGAGGAGTATCCATGGGTTCGTAGCCCTCCATGTGAAACTTACCCAGTATCTCCCTTGCATACTTGCCTTGAGACACAAAAACTTCACCATCTCGCTGCCATATTTCCAATCTAAGGAAATAATGAAGGAGGCCCATATCCTTCATCTCGAACTCCTTTGAAAGGTCCTCCTTGCATGAGTGTATCGGTTGCTCATCACCAGTCAATATTAAACCATCAACATAAAGAACAATGATTAAAATCTTACCCTCCACCACAATTTGGTATAGGTTTGCATCTGGTTCACTTTTGGTGAATCCTAGTCCGATGAAATAGTTGTATATCCGAGTGTACCAAGCACGGGGTGCTTGCTTCAGCCCATACAGTGCTCTTTTGAGTCAGCACACATGTGAATCACTGTTGAAGATCTCAAATTATTCAGGATGCTCTATGTACACTTCTTCCTCAATGATCCCATTGAGAAATGCAGTTTTTACATCCATATGATGAATGCACCAGCCCATCTGCGTTGAGAGTGCAAAGATGGATCTTATGGAAGAGTACCTTGCAACAGGTGCAAATGTCTCATCATAATCTATCCCCTCGATCTGTGAGAAGCCTTGGGCCACAAATCCTGCCTTGTATTTCTCCACACTCCCATCAACAGCTTTCTTTACCTTATAGATCCATCTCGAACCTACCACTGATTTGCCGACTGGTCTTGGGACAATTTCCCATGCATTGTTTTGACAATGGAGTCATACTTCTCCACCATTGCATAAACCCAAGTGGGATCCTGCACTGCTTCCTGAAAGGAAGATGGTTCAGTCACAATACATTTTCTCATGAGAGCCATGTATCCAGTAAATCGATCAAGAGACTGTCTCTGTCTGTGCTGTGAAGTAGGGGCTTCTACATTATGTGCACCATCTAGTCTCAATCTATCAGCTTTTGTGGTGCGATTTCCACCATTTCTGATGGATGGCTCTGCATGAGAGGCTTCCTCAACTCCATGAACCTCCTCATGTGGCTGATCCACATCTTGAGATTCATCTTTGGGAATCGACAGTTCCTCCTCTGCATGCAAGTCTAGCTCCCTCTCAAGCGACAACCGCATGGCTTTCCCCTCGTCGAATTTTATATCTCGTCGCATAACAGTCATCTTACTGTTAGGAAAATACACACGATAATTATGGGGTGTTTCTATGTACCCCACAAATATCCCAACTTTAGCAGTCGGCTCCAGCTTCTTCCTGGTGTTCTTGGTCACATGCACATAAACAGATGATCCAAAAATCTTAAAATGAGAAACATCAGGTTTCTTACTAGTGAAATCTTCTTCAGGTGTACTCATGCCAAGTACTCTATGAGAACAACTGTTTTTCACATAAACCGCAGTGTTGCATGCTTTCGCCCACAAATGCATTTGGTAGGCCCTGATCATGCAACAACACTCGTGTTGCACCCACGATCGTTTTGTTGTTCCTCTCCACGACCCCATTTTGTTGTGGGTTATGAGGCGTTATGAGTTCTCTTCGATTTCCTTCTTTGCTGCAGAATTCTTTGAATTCATTAGAGATGTATTCTCCATCATTATCGCTCCTCAGAGCCTTCACTTACTTCCCCGACTCTTTCTCCACCAATGCTTTAAACTCACAGAACTTTGAGAATGTTTGATCCTTCTTCTGCATGAAGAAGATCCAACATTTACGAGAAAAGTCATCAACAAAAATAACATAATACTTATGTTTTGTTGTTGAAGCAACCGAGATTGGTCCACACACGTCTGTGTGAACTCTCTCCAGGATCACTGAAGCACAGTTCTCCTTTTCATGAAAGGTGTACTTTACATACTTCTGCATGGTGCAACCCTTGCACTGATCTAACTGAGCAAGTGTTCCCATTGGAAGTCCAGTAGATATTTGTTGCATGATTTTCAAGGCTCCATGATAAAGATGGCCCAATCGCCTGTGCCATAATTTGCCCTCATCCCAAATCACAACTTTTTCTGTCTTGCCCATCATGGCAGTGCAACCATCTACCTCCAGCTTGTAGAGATTCTTAACTCGAATCCCTATCTTCTTGACTTGACCCATTTTTTTATGTCGCAGGAAGGCTTTTCCATCGCTGAAAACAACATCATAGCCTCTGTCCTCCAACATTGTGACTAAGACCAAGTTTTTCTTCAGACCTAGAACTTGTATAACATCTTTCAATTAAAATGGTTTACCTGACTCCCTCTGAAAGGTAATGGTACCAATTCCAGTCGCACCATATCGTCCATCGTCACCCACCTCTATATGCATTTTGATATCTCTCTCCTCCAAGTCACTGAAAATCTCCTTATTGTTGGTTGTGGAGCCTGATTATCTTCCTGATTCAGAGGTCTTTTACTTTCAGCCGTGTTTATACCCCATGAAGTATTTACACCCCAGAAGTATGTACACTCTTCCACGCGGGGGAGTGTAGAGGGGGGGTACCCCCTCTGCAGGGTCCGGGGAGTCTAGGGGCAAGTGGGCCCCCAACGAGGGTTCGAGGGCAGCATCCCCCAAAGGAAAAATTGCCTTGTAAAAGTATATTGTAATTTCATTGTAAATATGGACCGTTCATTATAAGGTCGCAGATCTAACGGTAGAAATTATGTTAGTGTTTTTTGCCTTAGAAGGCAACCCTCTTTTATGAGGGAAATGTATTGTGGTTGTGTATGACGGCGAATATTGTATTCTGAGATAGGAGACGGTGACAGAAAGAAGAGGAAGTTACAACGGGTTTTGTTGTAGGTTGTATCCCTTCATATGCTGGATAACAATAAAGGAAGGACCTGTCAATTTCTCTGGTGGACGTAGCCCACACTGGGTGAACCACGTAAATCTGTGTCTCTATTGTATTGTGTATCTTTTGTGTTTTGTTTCCGCATTTGTTTTATTTTATTGCTCCACGGTCCTGTTTTTCAAACACTTATCTCCTGTCATGTGGAAGGAAGTGCCACTATCCAAATACCACACCTATCCCAATGCACTTGACACCATGCATGCTATCAAGGAGAAGTCAAGTTCAAATTGCGAGGCAAGGGCCTCACCAGTTGCAGCTCCAGCAACCTTCTTGTTCTTCTTCTTCTGCGGACAGTTAGTAGCGAGATGCCCATGTTTGTGACAGTAAAAACACTTCACTTTGGACAAATCCAGCTTCTTGCCTTTAGACTCAGATTTTGAATGGAATTCCTTCCCCTTCCCTTTCCTTACCTTTGTAGCCAAAGCACAATCCTCTTCATCATCATGCTTTGATGAAGAGACATCTCTGGTGTTCCGCTTGAACTCCTCTTGCACTAGATCCAACCATAGTCATTCCCAATCTGCCAATTTTTCCCTTCCATTGACAGAATCTTGATAACTGTGCCAATTCTTGGGAAGTCCTAGGAGAGCCAAGCTCACCAAATCATCATCAGCGACTGTTATTCCCACACTCCCCATCTCATCCCGACATTGGACAAACTTCGTGAGATATTTTGGAATGGAGTTGCCCTTCTCCATCTTGATCTTCCTGAATTTATCTTTGAGCGCCAATTTCCTATGGTCGCTACTGTTTTGGAATAGATCTGTCAAAGTCTTCCACATTGCATATGGTGTGGCTTTCCCATGGAGGTTTGAGACAATGTGGTCTCGTACTCCCTCCAACAGGATCCTTATCACCTTTTCCACTTTCTTTTGCCATGCATCAAGATTTGCAGTGTCTGCAGCATCTTTCTACAAATTCAAATTCTATCCAATCACAAACTCGGCTTCTGCAATCTCCTGTGCTCTGATACCATGTAGAAATTTTAATACAAATTATGTATTGCCTGGATTCTCCTGATCTAACAAGTATATGCCATTGTTAAATACAAAATCTCTTTTACAAATATTCTTGCGGAATTTAAAACACGATCGCCAATTGCAATATCAAGAAGAAAGATCAATCACACATAACACGGATGTTTTACCGGGAAAGCATAAAGCTAAAAACCCCACTATCATATATTATGTATATATCATGGATCATGAAACAATCTCATACAAAACTTTAATCCAAGAGCTCTCGGTACAATATACCATCGTCTCACACTGTCATACAAAAGTTGGCAAATGCATGTGCCAATTTACTGCCTTCAGAAAGCCTGCCTCCTCTGTGCAATCCCTGTTGATGGAAATCCCTGTAATGAATGAATCCCTCTTGCCTAGGCTGCACATTCCTCATGGGCACATCCAAGGTGTGTGTGGTTGCATGAGTGCACTCACTAATGTCACAACTGATAGTCAAACTGTCCCTTTCACCTGTTATCTCAATTGCGTCTCCACTGGATCTGACATGCATGTAGTTAACAGTGGTAAATATTCAGTTGCATGTGAGATCATTGATTGTGAATTAATTAATAATTAATTCATTGATCTTTCACTAGTGTAATTTCAGTTACAACTAGTACAATTGAGCTTAACTCACTTAACTAAGTTAAACTACTTTACAACTCACATAACTACACATCCAACTCTGTTACAACTTCGAACCACTCAGTTACAACTAATTCGACTTGCATGTCCCACCAGTCAACCTTTGAACTCGAATTTCCTATAGCTAACTGATTTTCCACTTCGATTAACTATTTCCAAGTGCTCATTGAGAATAGACTAATATTTATTGTCCAACTATTATTAAAGGATAATAATAGTCGACATCCATCTATAAATAGAATTCGCTCACCATCTATAAATAGACATTATCTATAAATATAATTTCTTCATCATCTAAAAATAGACTTCCACCTAAAAATAGCCTGAGGCTCCATCCTAGTGTAGGTGCATAATTTTCACTAGGATCTTCTTGTTGAATCTCAACACAACCTTTATTATTTGAAATTACATGCACCTAGCTATATAATCAACCACATCCTTCTTCATTCCTAGCAAAAAATATTGACTTTTTATTGCTACAATTATCTTATGATAACCAGGATGTCCAACATATGGAACATTATGCATTTTTTTAATACAAGCTTCCTTAATTCATGATAATTCAGAACATACACTTTGTTTTTATGCATAAGAATGTCATTCTCTTCCAACGTATAACGCTCATATTTCTATTGTATATTCTCTTGTTGTAGCCTTCTTTGATCTAAAGATAATTCTCATTAGAGGTAACAACCTCAAGCATTATGTTCCTCAAATAAGATTTACACATACTAATGGCTATAACATGCATTGCATGTACTCTTCTGTTGAGTGCACCAACAACCTTGTTCTACTTCCCTCTAATACATTTAATATCAAAGTCATATTCACTGAGAAATTCCATCCATCCATCTTGTTTGTGTAAGGTACCAAATGTAATATAATATGCAAAAACAAGAATATTCAACAGATATCAATGGAACAACAAAATATTGAGTAGAGCAACACCAAAATTGATACCTTTATTCAAAGAAAGCAATGTTCACTTGCCTCTTTGAGGTGGAAACCTCCAGCAGAGTAGAGCTCTATTACAATAATTCTCAAGATAACTTTCTCATACATCCTACTCTTATTTATATTAATTATGTCTTCTAAAGAACATTCTAGAGGAAGATCCTTCTAGAAAAGAAAGCTTCTATTAGGTCTTCTTACTTTGACTTGTTCATATTTATTTAATAGGCCTTATTAACTAATTTCAGTCTTTATTACATGGAAAAAATATATCATGCTAACTAATAACCAACTAAGAGTGGTTAGGATCGGATCCCAACATGCCCTCCCCCTTCAAAAGCAGCCTTGTCCTCGAGGCTAAAGATGTGGAAACTAATGCAGTATGGTCGCAGGTTGATCCAGGTGAATATTGGTGGTCACCCACCTGTTCCAAATTCCAATTGGCTCATTTTGACAATTTTCAGTTCAACACGTTTCTCTGTAATGGGGACATTTCTTTGTAATTGTAGGTTTTGCACTTCCGAGGCTGTCCTGAAGCCCTACACAACATCAAGGTGGATATTGGTAGCTTCCCACCTATTCCAAATGGCTTATTTTGGAAGTATTCATGTCAATACATCTTTATGTACTTCCAAGGCCGTTTTGGGGCCCTAAATAGTGTTTTCTTGGCTTGTCACAATCAAACTGTAGAATGAGTCTAAGTTTGATGGCATAATGTGTATTTCTCGAAAAAGCCTTTCCAACGAGCTATCACATGTCTAAAACGGAGATCGTATGCAAAATTTACGACCACAGGAAGTTGTTGTACTAACTCACCCCAACAGGGCCCACATGACTTTTGGCGTTTCATCTCCTAGGGTTAGGTTTTTAGATGTCTAGGGTTTTGGAATTCATGTTTATGATAAAAAGGCCTTCAAAGCCTCATTGTAGACATCTTCTTGCGAATGAGCGTAGCCGTCACATCTCTTCTCAAAGATAAAGCTACCACCATTCTAGCGAGTCTTGCACTCTGTATTTTTACAGTCTCTATACATTTCTTTCTTTAATAGAAATCATGTATTGTTGTATTTCTCTGTTTGTGTCACTTTTTATGCGTATTTCACTATAATATCTCTGCTTCCATTTTGTTCCAAAAATAATCTGGATCGGTGGTATTAGAGTAGGCTCCTCTTGATCGTTTTTCAGTGCATGTCCTCGGCGAGGTCCGAGTATAGAAAGTTGGGTCTCGAGCTTGTGTCTCTTGAGGACAATCTCGCACGCCCAAGAAAACCTCTATGGAGGCAGAAAAGAAAAATGGTGGAGCAGAAGATTATATTAACATGTTTCTTGAGCAAGCTCTTGTGCGACAAAGGGACGAAATGATGGATAATTTTTCCCACATCCTTCAACGCCTGTCGATAGCAATAGGCACATCTTCATCAAGCAGCCACTTTGGAGGAACCTCTCCCTTCAAGGTACAAGTTAATTTTGATATTCTCATATTTGAAGGTCAGATAGATGTGGATTCCTTAGAAAAATGGTTAAATCTGCTACAAGTTTATTTCTCTGTTCACAATTTTTCCGATAGGGAAAAGATCACCTTCGCACTCCTCAAGGCTATCCCCCATTTCAAACATTGGTGGGAAACTTATTGGGAGAAAAATTCCACAGAGGAATCTGGAATATATGAGGTGGAACCCACTTAGGACTTTTTGGTGGATGCAGTCAAGGAACAATACTACCTTGTTGATAACTATGAAGACCAGTACATGAGATGGACCACATTGCGGCAAGAGAAGAGCCAAATAGTTCCAGAATTCACAAATATATTTCATACCTTGCGCACCAAGATGGGTATCAAAGACTCCAAGTGAAATCTGGTTCTGAAATATCATATGGCTCTGCATAGGTACATCCAAACCGAAATGGATTTATTAAACATCTCATCATTGGGAGCTTCCTATCGATATGTTGTCAAAATCGAGCATAAATTTAGGCACCAAAACAAATGGTAGTTCAGGTCTGCAAATCCACAACAACCAAAGCATGGTAATGATGGCCCTAACCAACAGCCTCCCGAAAACCATTCCAAGACACAGGAAAAGAAGGGTAAAGGAAAGACGAAGAATGAAACTGGGAAGTGGTGTGACTTCCACAAAATCCCCTGGCACAACACCGATGAATGTCACTTGAAACAGTCATTGGTGGCTGAGGTCAAAGACAAGGAGTCGGACCCTGATTTGAAATCTGATCCAGAAAATATTGAAAACAGACAGATCATCGATGCAGAACCCACTACTATTGTCACGATCGCAACAATTCAACCAGAACAACCAGTAGATCCTGAAGAGGGGGAGTGCCTATTCCATTCACAAATGTGGGTGAAGGGGACCCCGTTACATTCCATTTCTAATAGCGGCAGCCAGAAGAACCTCATATCAACTGAGGTCATCAAACAGTTGGGGTTGTCGACAACACCACACCCCAACCATACAACATCGGGTGGCTTCACTAGGGATGATATCTCCATGTCAACCAATAGTGCCGCATGTCCCATGGCATTCATCCCTTTAAGGATGAGGTAGTGTGTGATGTTTCTCCTCTTGATGTTTGTGATGTTGTTTTGGGGCAACCATATATGTGGAAAAATCATTTTGTTTATGAGTCTCGACCCTATAGTTTCATTATTACTTTGGGGGTCAGCTGTATAGGATACCAGAGGTATTTCTGACTATTGTTCCACCAAAACAGTGCTGCAAGGTAATCTCTCATACTTCAAAATTCATGCATTGATGGCCACTACAACCACTGCAGCCTCAATACCTTCTATCCAATAGAATCATATTTCATAAGATAAAAAAAAAACAATGGTTCTTCATCTATGATGTGTTGGGTAGAGGATCCATGGGCATTGTTTCTATGGATTGTTGACTATGTAACCTTGTAACCCCTTGTATGCAAAGAAAACAACAAGTGGGAGAATGTTGGGTATGTGTTATATTTTTTGCATGGGTACTAGTGTTAGAGAGGGGGCTATTAGGCCCCCCCTTGGGGGGTGCAGGGGGCCGAAGCCCCTCGTGCAGGGGTTGGAGGGAAGCGCCCCCCCAAAAAAAAAATTGCCTCGGGAAACGTGTCACGTATTTAGGTGGTTTTTCGGCACATGGTTTTTTTCGATGGTTTTCTATTTCCGATTAAGGATTTAGGGTTTTGGACTAATCCAGGTTATTGGGTTAGGGTTTTGGATGTCGTTGGATCCTATATGTATATTGTATTGTAAACAATGTATCACAATGAATGAATATAGAATATGTTGGTTTTCCCGGTTTGGGTTTCCAGGGGAAAAATCTCTGTTTAATGTTTGTATTTGCCATTGTATCTTTTCTGTTCTTTTTCTGAATATTTGTTTGCAGTAGATATTGTACAAGGTTAGAATATACATTTGGTATCAGAGGTTTATTGGCTTCAGGGGGACGCCTTTGTGGTCAAGGGTTTGGTTCGGGACTAGGATAAGCCTTGTTATAGTGGGAGATCTGTGGTATTGATTTTTCAGGTGAAAAGAAATGGCAAGCAATTCGAAGCTGGAGATCGAGAAGTTTAATGGGAAAAATTTTGAGTTGTGGAAGCTCAATATGGAAGATATGTTGGTGGACAGAGATCAGTTGATCGCGGTGGATCCAGGTACTACACCTACAGGAACTTCAACAGATGATGGGAAAAAGTTGGATCAGAAGGCAAAGAGCACAATCCGACTGTGTCTCTCAGATTTAGTATTACTGAATGTGTCAGAGGAAGCTACATCTAAGGATTTATGGGAAAAGTTGGAGAAGTTGTATCAATCTAAGTCCCTAGTAAATAAACTATTCCTGAGAAAGAAGATGTATAACCTGAGGATGTGAGATGGAGACTCGGTGGCAGAGCATTTGAACGCCTTCAATACTGTGGTAATTCAATTAGTATCTGTTGAGATTAAAATTCCAGATGAAGATAAATGTATCATTTTATTGTGTTCTTTACCAGACTCCTGGGATGTTCTAGTTGTGGCCATAGGTAGTAATACAACTGCCTTGAAGTTTGAAGAAGTGATCTCATCCTTGTTGTCGGAGGAGATGAGACGGAAGAATATGGAAGGACAAAGCACAGACACATTATTTGCAAAAGGACGTTCCCAGGAAAGGAATCGATCTAAATTCTCAAGTGGGAGATCTAAGTCTAAGGGTAGATCTAAATCTCTCGAAAAGTTTGTAAGCGTATGTTGGAGATGTGAAAAAGAAGGGCACTACAAGAAGCAGTGTAGATCCAAGGTTGAGAAAAAGAAGGGATCTGAAGAATCTCATTCTACAGAAGAAAAGACCTCCAAGGAAGGAGGGGATGTGTACTTGGATTCTTCAAGCACACATGTAGATCATGAGGCATGGTTGGTTGACTCTTGGGCATCCTTTCATATGACTCCCCACAGGGAGTGGTTCTGTGAACATGAAAGGTATGATGGAGGTAATGTTTTCTTAGGTAATGATTCGACAACCAAAATCATAGGACGAGGAAAACTCAAGTTGAGACTCATAGATGGAAGGATTAGAACACTGCTTGGTGTTCTGCACATCCTAGGTTTGGCCAGAAATTTGATTTTTGTAAGAAAAATGGACAATGCAAGGGTAAAACAATATTTGAAAAGGAAACTTGTAGGATGGTTCGAGGAGAAATGGTGTTGCTAAAGGGAGTTCCGTTTGGAACTCTATATAAGCTGCAAGGAAGCACTATTAGTGATGGGTGTAATAGTTCCATTGTTCCTGGTATTGGAGTTAAAGAAGAAAGAACTCCTACAATCTCTGGAGAAAAGGTTATGTTGTGGCATCAAAGACTGGGGCATATCGGAGAGAAGGGTCTTCGAATACTACATGGTAAAGGTATGGTTGAAGGTATGTATAATTTCTCTCTAGACTTTGATTTTTGTGAACAATGTCTATATGGGAAGCAGAATCGGGTAAGATTCCCCTTTGGGGCAACGAGGGCAGAAGGAATTTTACATCTAGTTCACAGTGATGTTTTTGGACCCATGTCGGTCCCGTCATTGGGAAAATCTGTGTACTATGTCGCATTTATAGATGACTTCTCGAGGAATACTTGGATATATTTCCTCGGGAAGAAATTTGAAGTCTTTGACAGGTTTAAAGAGTTTAAGGCTCTTGTTGAGAATCAAACAAAGAAAATAATTAAGGTGTTGAGGACAGATAATGGAGGAGAGTTCTGCGGAAATGAATTTGAAGAATTATGTAAGAAGTGTGGTATAGCAAGGCAGAAGACTACTCCATATACACCTCAGCAGAATAGAGTTGAAGAAAGGATGAACAAGACGTTGATGGAAAAAGCAAGGTGTGTGCTCAGTGGTGTCGGGTTAGGGAAAGAATTTTGGGCAGAGGCAGTGGGTACTGCATGTTACCTGGCCAATAGATCACCCTCATCAACGTTGGATGACAAGACCCCACAAGAGGTATGGATTGGTAAGAAACCTTCTCTCACACATCTCAGGGTATTTGGTTGCAATGCATATGTTCATGTTCCAAAGGAAAACATGAGTAAGCTGGATAAGAAGGCCAAAAAGTGTATCTTTATTGGATATAAATATGGTCTCAAAGGTTATAATCTTTGGAACCCAGAAACTAAGAAGGTAGTATAGCCAAGATGTGGTATTTAGAGAAATGAAGAATGTTGTTAAACAGGAAGTCCTGACAAGTAAGGAAGAACCAGAGAAAATAGAGTTTGATTTAAAGGATGATGAATCAGACTCTACAGAAGAACAAGAATCAGAAGAAGAAGATCCTCATACTCCAGTATTGAGGAGATCGGTTCGAGAAAGAAGGCTACCGGAAAGATATACTCCATCTGATTTTCGTTCAAATTTTGCTTTGTCTATTACTGATGATGATCCTAGAACTGTCAGGGAGGCAGTGGATTCAGAGGATGGAAATCTCTGGAAAAGGGCCATGGATGAAGAAATGGCATCTTTGGATAAGAATGAGGCTTGGGATCTAGTGGAGTTTCCCACTGGAAGAAAACCCATTGGCAGCAAATGGGTATTTAAAAAGAAGCTGAATGTAGAAGGAAAAGTGGAGAAATACAAAGCTCGGTTAGTAGCAAAGGGTTATTCCAAGGTTGAGGGAATTGATTTTGGTGAGATTTTTTTTCCTGTTGCCAAGTTAACCTCTATAAGATTTTTGTTATCTATTGTTGCTGCATTTTATTTTGAAGTAGAACATATGGATGTGAAGACAACATTCCTGCATGGGGATCTGGAAGAAGAAATCTATATGAAGCAACCAGAAGGTTATGTTGTGAAGGGAAAGAAGGAGTTGGTATGCAAGCTGAAAAAGTCCCTGTATGGTTTAAAACAATCACCAAGGATGTGGTATCAAAAATTTGATACTTATATGCTGGGACTTGGCTTCATAAGAAGCAAAGAGGATCACTATGTGTATTTTAAATTAATTGGTGATCATTTGATTTATTTGGTCTTGTATGTGGATGACATGTTACTGATAGGAAACAACAAGGAGATTATCGAGGATGTGAAAACTCAGTTGTCCTCTAAATTTGACATGAAGGATCTTGGTGCTTCAAATTTCATTTTGGGCATGGAAATTAAAAGAGATCAGAAAAAAAGAAAACTCTGGTTAAATCAGAGAAAATATGTCAAGACAATATTGCAGAGGTTTAATATGAAGGAATGTAAATCGGTCAAGGTTCCTATTCTTGTTGGTGTAAATTTATTTGTGGATCAGTGTCCCAAGACACATGAAGAAGAGGAGGACATGTCTCATGTTCCATATGCGAGTGTAGTTGGCAATTTGATGTATGCAATGGTTTGTACTAGACCGTACATTGCACATGCAGTGGGAGTTTTGAGCAGGTATATGTTAAAACCAGGAAAGGAGCAGTGGACAACAATAAAAAGGGTTTTCAGGGATTTGTGTGGCACTGCTAACTATGGATTGTGCTATGAAGGAAGAACGGGATTGGACAGAGTGGTGGATATACATGGCTTTGTGGATGCAGACTGGGCTGGAAATCTGGACCGTAGGAGATCTACAAGCAGGTATGTGTTTAACCTGTTTGGAGGAGCAATAAGTTGAATGAGCAAAAGACAGGTTGTAGTGGCACTTTCAACTACATAAGCTAAATACATGGCAGCCACTCATGAAAGAAAGGAAGCAGTATGGTTACAAATATTGTGTTCAGGTATTGGGTTGGTACAACAAGTTGTAAGGATAGAGTGTGACAGTCAAAGTGCATTTTTTCTAGCGAAGAACCCGACTTATCATTCAAAGACAAAGCATATTGATGTTCAATATCACTTTGTGAGAGACATGATTGAAGAAAAGAAAGTATCATTGATGAAGGTGGACACTTTGAATAATGTTACAGACTCGTTAAAAAAATCTGTGAGCACTGAGAAGTTCTCTTGGTGTAGAGGATCCATGGGTATTGTTGGCTTGGATTGTTGACTATGTAACCCTGTAACCCCCTGTATGCAAAGAAAACAACAAGTGGGAGATTGTTGGGTATGTTTTACATTCTTTGCATGAGTAGTAGTGTTAGAGGGGGGTGCAGGGGGACGAAGCCCCCCACGCGGGGGTTGGGGAGCAGCACCCCCGAAAAAAAAAAATTCCTCGGAAAACGTGTCACATATTTAGGTGGTTTTTCGGCACATGGTTTTTGCCCATGGTTTTCTATTTCCAGTTAAGGAATTAGGGTTTTGGACTAATTCAGGTCATTGGGTTAGGGTTTTGGATGTCGCTAGCTCCTATATGTATATTGTATTGTAAACAATCTAACACAATGAATGAATATAGAATATGTTGGTTTTTCGGTTTGGGTTTTTAGGGGAAAAATCTCTGTGTAATGTTTGTATTTTCCATTGTATATTTTCTATTCTTTTTATGAATATCTGTTTGCAGTAGATATTGTACAAGGTTAGAATCTACATGATGGTTCCTAAATAATTCCTCGTCAAGCCCAGAGACAATAGGTTGGTGGAATAGATTCAACCACACCGGCAATAGGTTTGTGACAGCCTTCCACAAATCATGCAATGCAACTTCTCCAACAAGGAATGCAGCTCACCAAGATTCAGATTCAGAAAATGCTTTCCCTTCTTCCTCAGGCACTCAATGCAATGGATACCATTTCTTCCTAAGGGGGGAGGATTGATCCAGGTGGATATTGGTGGTCACCCACCTATTCCAAATTCCAACTGGCTCATCTTGATAGTTTTTAGTTCAACATGTTTCTTTGTAATGGGGGCATTTCTTTGTAATTGTAGGTTCTAAACTTATGGGGTTGTCCTGAAGCCCTACACAACATCTAGGTGGATATTGGTGGCTGCCCACCTATTCCAACTGGCTTATTTTGGAAGTTTTCATGTCAATACATATTTTTTTACTTCCAGGGTTGTTTTAGAGCCCTAAACAGTGTTGTCTTGTCTTTCCATAGTCAAATTGTAAACAAAGTTAGAGTTTTTTAGCATAATGCATAGTTCTCTAAAATACCTTTCCAACGAGCTATCACACACATAAAACGGAGATCGTATGCAAAATTTACGGCCCCAGGAATTTGATGTACTAACTTACCCCAACTGGGCCCACATGACTTTTGGCGTTTCATCTCCTAGTGTTGGGTTTTTGGATGTCTAGGGTTTTGGCATTCATGTTTATGATAAAAAGGCCTTCATAGCCTCATTGTAGTCATCTTCTTGCGAATGAGCTTAGCCGTCACATCTCTTCTTAGAGATAAATCTGCCACCATTCTAGAGAGCCTTGCACTATGTATTTTTACAGTCTCTGTACATTTCTTTCATTAATAGAAATCATGTATTTTTGTATTTATTTGTTTCTGGAATTTTTTATGTGTATTTCATTGTAATATCTCTGCTTTCATTTCGTTCCGAAAATAATCCGGATCACAAGTTCCCAAGTTGCATCTTCTGGAGATGTGTCCTTCCACTTGATCAATACTTCTTTGATAGTTTGGCCACACAAGTGATGTTCACGTACATTGAGGAATGATTTTGGTTGTAGCCAAATCGAGCCTTCTTCATCTAATTCAGGCAATATGGTTTGAACCATGCAATTTTGACCCACCACTTTCTTCAAATAGGAAACATGGAACACCGGATATATTTTGGAGGCAGCTGGAAGTGTCAGTTTGTAGGCAACTGGACTGATGTGTTTGATAATTTGATAGGGGCCATAAAATTTGGGTGCCAACTTATGGTGGCCTTGGGCTTTGAGGGAGGTTGGCTTATAAGGTTGGAGGCAGAGAAACACTTGATCACCTTCTTTGGAAACCCATTTGGAACGTTGTTGGTCAGCTTGTTGCTTCATACGGTTTTGGGCCATGTGGAGCTTATCCTTCAAAGCTGCTAGGGTAGTTGCTCTGCCATGCAGTAACTTATCAATATATTGCACCTTTGATGTTCCTAGAAGATATGAAGTTACTGTAGGTGGTTGTTGGCCATACATAGTTTCATATGGTGTCATTTTGGTTGTTGTATGATAGGAAGTGTTGTACCACCATTCTTCCAAGGGTAACCATTGCACCCATTGATGTTGTTTGTCCAAGGAAAAACAACGTAAGTAGGTTTCCAAAAATTTATTGACAACTTCTATTTGGCCATCCATCTCGGGGTGGTATGTTGTGCTCATTTTCAAATGTGTGCCCTGTAATTTAAACAATTCTTGCCAAAATGTGTTGGTGAAAGTTGGGTCACGATCAGACACAATGGATGTTGGCATGCCATGCAATTTGAAAATCTGATCAATGAAAACTTGTGCTACCATAGTGGGTGTAAAAGAGTGTGGTAAGGCACAACAATTTACATACTTTGAGAGGTGATCGACCACTACCATGATGACTGACTTGTTTCCCAATTTTGGAAGGCTTGTTATAAAATACATGGAGATGTCAGTCTACATAGAAGCTGGAATGGGTAATGGATAGAGAGCTCTGGGGGCCTTGACAGTTTCACCTTTATTGCATTGTCAAATATCACATTCAGTGACAAAGTAAGGATTTCCTTCTTCTTGCCTTCTTAGAAAAATGAACGACAAGCACAAGCATAGGTCTTTTGGAATCCTGGGTGACCAACGATGGAAGATGAATGCAACTCATTTAATATATTGGGCTTGATTTTTGAAGTCAAAGACAGAACCAAGCGCTCCTTATATCAGAGGATATTTCCATGCTAGGTGTAGTCGATGGGCGGGTTAGGATCCTCATGAAGGCACTAAATTACTTGGGAAATAGTGGGGTGGGTTAGCCACTCTTTTCAAACTTCCTCAATATAATTAGGAACTGGTAATGATAAGGCAAAGAGGGAACCTTCATCCTCATATTTTCTTGACAATGCATATGCCACTACATTGTCTTTGCATTTTTTATATATGATCCCATAATCATAGCCCAACATTTTGGTCAGCCACTTGTTTTGTTCCGGGTAGGATAACCTATGTTCTAGGAAATACTTTAGACTATGGTGATCTATTTTGATTTGAAAACTGGGGCCCAATAGATATGGTCACCAAGTATGCACTGCATGGAGAATGTCCATCATTTCCTTTTCATACGTAGATCTTCCCAAATTGCGGCCACTCAAATCTTGGCTAGTGAAAGCAAGAGGTCTGCCTTCTTGTGTTAGAATTGTGCCAATACCCGTACCTAAAGAATCAGATTCTACAACAAAAATTTTGTTGAAATCAAGGGTTTCTAAGACGGGGGTAGTGCACATGGCCTACTTTAAAGTTGTGAAAGCTTGCTCTGTTGTTGGTGTCCAATGAAATGCATTCTTCTTAAGAAGGTTCATCAATGGCTGTGCAATTTTTCCATAATGGTGGACAAATTTCTTATAATATCATGTGAGGCCCAAGAAACCCCGAAGGCATTTCAAGGTTGTGGGTATTGGCCAATCCTACATAGCTTAAATATTTTTGGGGTCCACTCTTACCTCGTCATGACCCACGATGTGTCCCAAGCATTCAACCTCACTTTCCCCGAAAGAACACTTGGCCTTTTTGACAAACAATTGATTGTCTTGTAACAATTGGAGTACTTTTTCCACGTGGTGTAGATGGGCATCCCAAGTACGGATATAAATGAGGATGTCCTCGAAGAAGACCAGAACAATTTTTTAAAGGTAGGGATTCAAGATTTTATTCACGAGACTTTGGAAGGTAGATGGAGCATTGCAAAGTCCAAAAGGCATTACCAATAATTCATAATGGCCTTCATGAGTTCGGAAAGTCGTCTTTGGAATATTTACTTCATTCATCTGAATCTGGTGATAGCTGGAGAGAAGATATAATTTTGTGAAGACACATGCACCCTGGAGTTCATCCAACAGATCATCAATGACAGGAATGGGAAACTTATCCTCAATGATCAATTTATTAAGGGTGCGAAAATCTGGACACATGCACCAAGAACCTTTTTTTTTTAAGACCATCACAACATGGGATGAATATGGACTAGTACTTGGGCGAACATTGGCCTTTAGTAAAACTGCACTATTTTTTTTATTTCAGTTTTTTGAGTGAATATGTATCAGCAAGGGCGTACATTAGGAGGTTGATTGCCTAGAAGAAGAGGGATGTTGTGATCAGTTTCACCTAAAGAGGGAGGTAAGTTTGTGGGCATCTCAAAAACCTTGTGGTGCTTGTCCAAGACCAGTTGCAGATCATGATGGATTGTTGGAGATGTTTGATCAATTGCCAAGATAGAATTAGGTTGAGCAAGCACACCATGGTGGCCTTTCTTTAGGAGTTTCTCCATCTGATGAGAACTAATAATTTCCAGGGAGCCAACTTGTAGGCCTTGGAGGGTATAGGTGTGAGCATCTTGAGTAAAGATCATATATAACTTATGATAATCCATGGTAATTGGCCCCAGACTGTGAAGCCATTCAACACCCAAGACAATATCACAAGTTCCCATGGCAATGGAAAACCTGTGAGTTTTCAAGTTATAATCGCCCATTTGGAGTTTGACATTCTCACAACGGCCCCCACATTTCATTGTACCACCATTAGCTATGAGAATTTGAAAATTATAAATAGGTCTAACAAAGCAATTGACCTCCTCAGCGACCCTGTGATGAATAAAATTATGGGTTCTACCACTGTCAATCAACACCACAACCGACCTATGTTTGATGTATCCCTTGATCTTTAATGTATGTGGAGCAAAAATACCCACGAGGGCATGGAAAGATATGACAGGTTCCTCCAGTTCCATGGGAGAGGTGACTGGATGGATGGGAGAAAAGGATTGTGTGTCTTCTAAATCCATGGCCTCACCAGACACGCTGTCCTCAGTGGGGGTGGCTACTAACCCATCGATTTGGAATAAATTTTGTTCACGACATTTATGGCCTAGCGAATACTTTTCATCACAGTAATAGCAAAGTCCTTGCTTCTGATGTTCAACCATTTCTGCTGGAGACACCTTTTGGACTTTCAAAGTTTGGGTTGGAGCAGGGGAAGCCCCTGGATGAGGACGATTGGGAACTACAGAATGAAGGGTTTGGGCATGAAGAATGGTCTCAGCCTCTAATGTTATTTGGCATTTCTGCAACCAGGTAACAAGATGGTGTATAAAAATATGAGCCATAATGGCATCCTTTAAGCCATTGATGAAGCATTTGAGATAGAACATATAAGCCCTCAGTTCTGAGAGACAAATGTTCAAATGCGGTGATGAAGTCTGTTACTGACCCTATTTGTTTCAGCTTGGTGAGTCATCCCAATAAATGAGATTCCCTATCAAAACGGGCATAGACTACTTTGGTGAACATGGTCCAAGTTGGGTGTCATGGATAGCATATCTTATGCCATTGCCACCATTTCCATCGTTCTTGATCCAAGCACAAAATTTACACATGGAGTTTGGTCTCATCATCCCGAATATCATGGAGAGAGAAGTAGTGTTCCATTTGGGATACCCACTCGACCGGGTTTGATCCATCAAATTTATGCATCTCAACTTTGGTTACCTTATTCCAAGAATGTGGAGAACCCTAAGGGGAGCGGGAATTATGAGTATACTCATAATGGGAAGAATGAGGAACCTCATGATTGTACTCTGGGTGCTTACCCTTGATGTGTGGCATAAGGTCATGGACTTCTTTGGTGAGTAAGTTATGGTTCTTGGTGAGGGTGTCCAAGTTTTGGTCAAGGGAGTTCATGCGTTGGTTCAGGTTGTCAAACAATTGGTTTACCTTAATGTCCAACTCTTCTAGGTTCAGAGAGAGGGTGGTAGGGGCCATTGGGGAGGCTGAGGTAGAATGATACCACAACGATCAACACAATATAGGGATTTTGGTGGGATAGTTGGCAAATGAGGGTGGCAGGAAGGGGGGTCAGGTCCATGGACAAAAGTAAGTTCAAAAGTGACAGGTACCACGACAATCAGGACAAAGAGAGGAATCCAATGATAAAGGTCACAATTAAGACTGTCGAGAAGGGGGTTGGGACCACATAAGTGTAAAAAATGATAGGGATCATTGCGATTAGGATGAAAAGAGGAATCCAATGGGATAGATCATTAATAAGGGTGTGGGTAGGCCTCGTAATTTATTTTACTCCTACAGAGTTATACTCTGATCTGAATACTTCTGCAACATCGGAATGCCCACATTCTTAACTATGATAAATGTGTAGTCAATTCACAACCAGAATGCAGGAGGCAAGGTTGCATAGTACTAGATATTGTATGTTCTTTCTTTGTGATGTTTCCATCCTAAGGTTTAGGGTTTTTAGGGTTCCTACATACAAGGGTTTGCCATGTGCCATAGCTCTCTGATATACGTGTGGGGTGAAACAGTAGTACTTGGCCCAATATCTCAGTACACCAACTAAGGAGGCTCGATCGTACCCTTAGCCATACAACCTGATTACCCAAGTACTAGAGAGTATCTTCTAGAGTGTTGTTTTCGGTGGCACTATAGCAGTCAGATGGCTAATCGGTTGATCTACGAAGGGCTTTAGGATATCTAGGCGAGTTTGTATACATGTGTTGTCTAATGTGCTACCACTCGAAGGGGTACCAACAAGGGTTACAAGGGTGTCCAACAATGTGAGCTTAAATACCTCTTGTATTCCCTACGTGTATGCTTCCCCGACCACAGATTTATGCATTGAACGACATATCTCTGTAGCTTAAAGACGTCAGAATACGTCTCTGCCCTGGAAAAAAAAATTAACCCATAATTCCTACCCAGGAAATAGCTCTGATACCACTTGTAAGGTACCCTATGTAATATAATATGCACAAACATGAATATTCAACAGATATCAATGGAACAATAAAATATTGAGTAGAGAAACACCAAAAATGATACATTTATTCAAAGAAAGCAATGTTCACTTATCTCTTCGAAGGGGCAACCTCCAGCAGAGCAGAGCTCTATTACAATAATTCTCAAGACAACTTTCTCATACTTCCTACTCTTATTTATACTAATTCTATCTTCTAAATAACATTCTAGAGGAAGATCCTTCTAGAAGCGGAAGCTTCTATTAGGTCTTCTTACATCGACTTGTTCATATTTATTTAATAGGCCTTATTAACTAATGTCGGCCTTTATTACATGGAAAATGTATATCATGCTAACTAATAACCAACTAAGAGGGGTTAGGATCAGATCATAACAATTAGCCTAGAATTTAAAGTATGTTGTTCAAATAAATATTTCAAACCATTGTGATATGTTCTTGACTCAAAATTTATCCCCATCAAGTAATGTCTCCACATCTTCAATGCATGAACTATTGCAATGAGTTCTAAATCATGTGTGACACGGTCCCTTTCACACTCCTTGAGCTTCCTAGAAACAAATCATGTGCCCATTCTAAGTAAGAACTCTACCCAAACCCTATTTTCAAGCATCTATACATCTCCACAAAATCTTCATTTGTGTAAGCAATTTTAAGAATGGGTGGACTAGTAAGAAATTCCTTCAACAATTGGAAGTTTTCTTCACATTTTGGTATCCATTCAAGTTTAATTCCCTTCTTATGTAAAGATGCAATGGAATGGGAAATCTTGGAAAATCCTTCTATGAATCTTCTGTAGTATCCAACAAACCCCATGAATGACCTTACCTCAACTGCGTTCTTAGGTGTAGGCCATTATTGCATAGCTTCAATCTTTTATGGATCTATTTCAATTCCTTCCTCAGAGATGATGTGTCCCAAGTAATAGATCTACCTCTAGTAAAAGGACCACTTGCTTAACTTCACATATAGTTCATGCTCTCTCAGTATTTGTAGTACTAACCTCAAGTTCTCTTCATTCTCCTCCACTAACTTTGAATAATTAAGAATTTCATTTAGGAATACAATGACAAACCTATCCAAGTAATTTCTAAATATTCCATTCATTAAGCACATGAAGTTAGCTAGTGCATTTGTGGGTCCAAATGGCACTGCTACAAATGCATAGTGGCCACACCTGGTTTTGAAAGTTGTCTTACTGATCTCTTCATCCTTTATCCATATCCGATGGCAACCCAACCTCAAATGTATCTTTGAAAAGACCTTTTCTCCTATCAGCTAATCAAATAGGTCATCAATTTTTGGTACCAAATATTTATTTCTTACAGTGAGCTTGTTCAACTATCGAAAAACACTGCATTTCCAAAAAGTCTTGTATTTTTTTTTCATAGAGAATATTGGTGCTCCTCAAGGAGAGATACTTGGGCATATATGCCACTTCTTTAACAATTCTTCTAATTGCATTTGTAGCTTCTCGATTTTGGGTCTATTCATTCTATACGGAGTCTTAGATGCTAGAGAAGCTCCAAGAATCAAATTAATAGAGCAATCAATATCTTTTTTTGGTGGTAAATTTGGTATCTCCCCAAATACATCTACATACTTTTGCAACACTAGAAATTCCTCAATATTTGGGCTAGTACACTTTCCTAGCTCTTCCATGTGAGTCACATACAACATACACCCTTTCTTGAATCATATCTTCACTTGTAAGGATGAATCTCCCTTGCATAAATGGGTATCAGAATTCCTTTCAGTGTCCTCTACTTTCCTTCTTCATCAAGACAAGCGAAGTTATTATCATGACAATATGATGCACATACAACCATTCCATTCCAAAAAGAACATCATATGAACCAAGTGGTATTATGTCTAGGTCTGCAACAATGATCATACCATCGATATCTAATGGGAATCCTTTGACAATTTCATTAATTAATCTTTTAGTTCCGATAACCAATTGGACCAACCATGATCTCTCATGCTTACTTATTTTCAAGTGAAATATTTCGACCAAACCACAAGCAATGTAGCTATGACTTGCTCTCAAATCAATTAAAATTGCAATAGGTTGATCGATAATCTTACCTTCAATCTCAATCAAGTGTGACTGATATTGTACCTATCGATTTTATAGGGTGACATATACTCTTGGGATGTTCTTGTCCACATCTTCCACTATAGTTGCCTCTTGTATGTTGTGCACATTCCTCATTTCACCTTCCTTTTAAGGTCAATCTTTCTACAAATGGTCTCTTGATTGGTTTCCTTGCCCTTTTCCCCAAGGATTTTGCCATCTTAGATCTAATTAAGCCGGTTGGTTCTACTAATATGTATTAGGATTGTTCCCAAAGAAAGGAGGTTGAAATCCATTCTTCCTCTAATCTTGTTTGTCCTTTTTCTTACCTCTCCAAGACTTCTCAAAAATTGCTCTACCTTTGCTCTAGTTATACAAGTATTTAACTTTCATGATCGTCTCTTCAACATTCTTAGGCTCCTCAAACTAAATTTTATTTTGTAGAGTGTGTGAAACCCACTTAACATCTCTGTAGAAGTTCACGAACTCTTTTGAGGTGTATTCTCCTCCATTATCTGACCTAAGTATCTTAATCTTTCTTTCAGAAAGATCCTCTATCAAGGCTTTGAATTCCTTGAATTTGTTGAACACTTCATCTTTAGATTTCAAGAGATACACCTAGGTCTTACGAGAATAATCATCAATGAATGATACATAGTATACATACCCGCTAATGGAGGTTGATGGCATTGGGCCACACACATCTTAATGAATGAGTTCTAGGACTCCTTCTGCTTTGTTGTCTCTCTTCGGAAAAGGGTTCTTGATGTTCTTCCCTTGTGCGCATCCATTTCATATGCCTTCATGGTCGACCTTAAGTTCAGGTAAACCTGTGACCGTTTTGCATATGTATGGTAGCGCCTTGTAGTTGATGTGAGCTAATCTTCTATGCCAAAGTTCACATGAGTTTTCAATGGTGTGGGCCATGGCAGTTTTTGAGTGACCCTTTAGTCTATACAAGCCATTTTCTTCACTTCCAATGATGATTGCTTCCTTTATGGTTTATCCTTTAGCCCACATAAGAACTTCTCCATCTATAAAGGCAACTTTGTAGTCTTTCTTTTCTAAAGCTGAAATGGAGAGTAGGTTCTTTTTCAAACCTGGTACATATAGTATGTCCTTCATTTTTAAAGAATTCCCTGAATTCGGTTTGTAGATTGATTCTCCCACTCCCTTGATGGGATATTGGTAATTATCTCCAAGTGTCACTTTCTGAGAAAACTTCTTTTCTGAAACACAAGAGAGAATGTTTTTCTGACCTATCATGTGCTTGGAGGCACCACTATCAATGAGCCACGTGTCCTCTCCATGTGTTACCGATCCTGAGAGGGCCGAGATTAATACATAGTCTTTGACCTGTTCTCTTATCATCTTTGCAGGTGGCTCTTCATCTTCAACTACATGGGCATGGTGCCTCTTATGTTTCCTCTTGTATTCTTCTCGTCTGGCGGGACAAAATTTTGCAATGTGTCCCATCTTGTCACAATGATAGCATTGTATAGATGAGTAGTCTCTTTCCCTTCGTTGTCCTCTCTTTTGAAATCTCCTTGGATGAGATTCTTTATTATTGAATCTGTTTGGCGGTTGAGGCTCTTTATGAGTCTCCTTGTGGAAGTAGGGTTTCTTCCTTCCTCTTTTGGTGTGAGTAGCTAGGGCTTGGTCATCATCTCTTGCTAGTAGCGCTTCACGGTTAGCTACTCTTGTTTCTTCTTGGATGCATTCTTCCCATAGACTATCAAAATTTAGTTTCTTCGTTCTGGCACATATCGTTTGGATGAATGCATCCCAAGGTTTTGTGAGACCATTTAGGGCCGTCATTATGATCTCATCTTCATCTATGGTGTCTCCAATCGCTTCTAACTGTTGTTTGAATTCTGAAATTCTAGAGAAATATTCTTGGATCGTTTCTCTTGTTGGATCCGCCTTTGTTTTTTCTAGCCCGTCTCGAAATTCATGTCTTAATACTCGAAATCGAAAGATGGTTTTCGTATTTTCCGTCTGTGGTTTGAAAATCTCTGAAGTCTTATCACGCAAGCAGCGATGATTATTGTACTCTCGAGACGATTTCTACTTTTTGGCAAAAAAAAATTCCACTTTTGTTCTACCTCGAGTTTTCGCATGTTGGATGCTATAGATCACGTAGTTCACAAGTCTCGAGCGACGAAACAGCGAAATCGCTTTAAAATTTCACCCAGGGAAGTAACGGGAGTAAAGTTTTCCTAAATCATGATTAAACGTCATCGGGTTTTCGTGCCTCGACGTTCGCTAAATCCAAAAGTTTATTGTCGTAACCCCGATAGCCGAAACCACGAAGTCTTATTTCTAGTAACCCGTGTTAAGATTAAAAGCTAAGCCATGGTAAAGTTCTGTCGGCAATTCACCACTCGACGTTTTCTTTTTAAAAAGTTACACTGTCTAAGCCCCAACTCGCGAAATCACGATAAGGATACGAACATAATTAATTAATCACTTAATCTATGTTTATCTTCCCTTTTAATTAAAACATATTATCGTGATCTCGCAGTTTCGCAGCTCGGCATGCAAACTTCCCGAAAACTTACCTTCGAAGCTCCGAGTCGCGATATGGTGAATATAAATAATAACGTAATTAATTAAGCGCCTAATCATAATTACGTTTTTATTAATCAAAATCAATCATTGCAATTTCAGGGGTTAGAGGTTCAAAGGGTTAAAGAAAAAATTCTTGATACAACGAGTACCGAAAAGTTAATTAACTTTGGTAAAATCGGATTAATTAAGCTAAATCAATATCTCTCGTGTTTTGATGCCTGCACAGTCTACGAAGCAGTCTTAATCCTTCCTTACGCCAACTGACATTTCGAACCGCCAAAATTTATGGCATTAATTAGAAATAAGGCGAATCGACAAATAAAGAACGGGTTTTTATTGCCAAAATTATTTCTAAACATGATTTAACAGATCTGTTCTAAAAAGTACTGAGTTTTCGAATATATAAAGTTGTATTCGTTATAACAAGTTCATTTCTATATTACGCAGAGCACACTTTCTCAGCGAGCTAACTCCTGTATGTATACATATTTTTATCGCAGAAGAGCTAAAGCAGGATCTCCCGCCATGGCCCCGCAAAAAGCAGCAAAAGCCAGCATTGAGGTTTCGGGACAAGGTTCGGACAACGTCGCTGATACTTCACCTCGAAGTGTTGACTCGGTCCCGAACTGGTCGTTCGTTTCTGATGTTCTGCAGGCCGAATTAGTGGATTATTCCGATGACTCCAGTGACAATGAAAAAGACGACATAACCACCAAGTATAAGATCGTCATTCAATCGGGAATGCATAAAGTAGCGGCCAGGCCACGATTGCTCCCCTATTATGACATGGTCTTATGGGCATTAGACCATGTGGACATACCAACCAGAACCATCATGAATGAGCAGAAGGTCACCATCGGGACTTTCAGACCTGAACATCTGCAAGCTATGTACAAGTTGCCCACGGCGTCCGACCTTACATATGATGTCGAATTCTTGGAAGAGTTCAAACAGAAGGAATGTGTACAGTATGACAAGACCATGTCTAGCTTAATAAGAGATTGGGTTTCGCACCATTCGAAGTTCATGGCAGACAGTCATGGTATTTATTCAATAGCTTCCTTGGAACCACAGTTCAAGTATGTAGCTATGATGACATGCAGATTGTACGGGAGAGAGGACACCTCACATTTCTTTCTTAAATGGGTGCCTTTAATATTTTGAGTCGCCGAAGGCTGTTCCTTCGATTGGGCGAAAATTTTGTCTGATAGCTTGACCAATCGGATTACAGAGTATCAGGCGCAGAAAGAGAGCGAAAATACTTCTTCATTTTTTATGTCTGCATACATTATGGACGTCGTATGCTTTCTAACACCATTTCCCTTAATGAGCTGGAGTTGGACTCCAGCAGAGGCCGAGACCATTCACGTCTATCATTCGAAGTTATGGGAAAACAAAGTGGCAGATTTCGTATATGAAATCTTCAACTGGGTGATGGTACCTCTGCATGTCACTATTTTCGGTCACCTGCCACCCAGGATCTCAAACAGTATAGTGACGAATTTGAGCAGCATAGCTGACTGGTATGTAGAAGCCGAATACTCATATCTCAGAGTTTTCGGGGCTTCTGTTCCCCCACATGCATTGCCATTGTTCATTCCCAACAAGCTAGCTTGTCGTGAGGTTGCTAGACAAACAGTAATCGGTGGTATAAACAAAGAGCTTAAGGGATACTCGAAGAAGGCATGGCCACATTTTCCTGTTCATTTAAATTCATATTCTTTATTAGATTTCGGGCATGCTAAAGTTGAGGCAGCAGCCCTGGAAGACCTAAAGTTGGTCCTTATTGAATACAAGAAGCACGATCCACAAAGGGTCGTGAGTAATCATTTGGCCAGTTGCGGACTCAAGAGATTTGAGCACAAGAATTCGCCCTCAGATGACATTTTTCAGGGCGCAAGATCCTATGCCGAGATTCTAGCTCGGATACAAACCTTGGCACCTGAGGAGAGGGCCTATGTTCTGAAGTTCCAAGAACATCGACGCAGTTGTATTCCCGCAGTGTTGCAGGGTGAGAATCTGAGTACAGCGGAGGCGAAACAAAAAGATGTCGAAGGCTCCAAAGATGCGACACCCAGTCAAGAAAAACACCAGGACGTGGAAGAGCAAAATAAGAGTCCAAAATCAAAGATAAAGACTCTCGACCCGCTGAGAAAGCAGACTCTGGTTACAACCCTGGGACAATCAGCGAAACAAATCGGAGAACCTATCACATCAGTTACTCCCTTGCAGTCAACTCAGGGAAATATTGACGCAGGGTGGATCTTCAATGAAGAGTTGAGGCCTATAAGGGTGGAAGAGCTCCCTCCGAATGAGTTCTTCTTCGATAAGAAGAGAAAGGCAGTGGTAAAGAGGGAATTCTATCAGGAAGGAGAATCAACAGTTAAGAAATACAAAGTTATGACTGATGGGAAGGACAAGAAGAATGAACAGTTCACAATAGAAATAGTTGGGACATTAGGGTCATATGCCACAGCGAACCAATTTTCAGTCGGGATTTTGAAAAACCAGCTGAAATGAAAAAATCGCCTCATCAAAACCCTGGAAGCCAGACTAGCCACAGCAGTAGAGGCCGCCAAAGACTAGGCAAGTGTAGGAATAGAACAAGCCAGGTTGGCCGATAAAAATAAGATAGTGCTGCTCAAGACTAAGCTCGAACAAGCACAACTGGTGGTTTGAGATGGTCAGACGCAAGCGAGCTAGCAAAAAGATTTGATCGAACAGCTACAGGCTAGGGTGGAAATCGCCGAAAGTAAAGTGATAAATATCAGGATGTTCCAGTCCCAGGCGATGGAGATTCAGAGCAGAGTCTCTGCGGCCCAATGAAATTTACTCGCCAAGGTAGAGGTGATTCAGAACAATTGCTTGCTGGTTAATCAGGTTTTGGAGAATTTATCTGCTAGAGAAAGAGAAGCTGGAGCAGCACGGGTCGCCTTTCAAGAAGCTGTGATAGCTACCAACAACAGGGATTCGAGAAATACTCCCAGGTTTACCATTTCGGAGCAGACCAGGGGAAACATTCTATTAAAAGAATGGGAACACAACATCTCGGAAGGTAAGCTGCAAGCAAAAAAGGTAACGAATTCCTTAAAAGAGGCCTTTAGTTCTATAGATGGTAATCTGCTAGGCATTGATAGCGGAGGTAATGTCGAAGCATTGATTCAAATGAATATGGAAAAAATCTCGCTTGATTTAAATGAAAAAGAGGAAAGAGATTCGGCCGAGATCTCCCAAGTGACTATGGCAGACATAGTCCAAATAGACAAATGTATGATTAAACCAAGCGCGCAATTATGCGCTATCGACATCATAGACAGACAGATGGAAGACAGGCTGCCGCAATTAGCCCGAGATTGTTACTCTTTTGAAGCCAATTGTCAAGCAGAACCGTCAAGGCTGATATCTCGGCTGGTTGAAAGATGTGTCACCTGTACTGAGCATGCGCGAGGACAAGCTTCTGGCACCAAATGAAGACAGAGAAGAAGAAATGGAGCGATTGCTCTCCTCCCTATCATAACTGAAAATTTTGCAACGATTGAGATTCCATCTTATTGTAAAACTGTATAAATATACCATAGAAAGAAAGAAAAGAGGCTGGACCTTTTTGTGTCGATTGTAACAGAGGTTTTACATTTTGAGAGTTAATATAAAGCAAATCTGAAGATTCTCAATTCCGTCATGACTGTGTTATGAGTTTGTTTTCTTGTATCTCATATTTCATTTCATTTCATATTCGTATCTGATGAATGCTTCGCTATAATTTAGTACAACCTCTACTATAGTGAATGAATTTTGGTTTTCTATATTGTTTACTGTTTTTCCTCTGTACCAGCTATCAGCAGGTATAAGACTAGTCAACACTTTCAGAATTCTATATATATTTTATGCTTCTTCGGGTCATTTCTTTACATTTTTCTTCTTCTGTTTATACGTGAGATTCTCTCTTGATAGGAGGCTTACTCGATAGACAGCTAAATGTTTTCCTCCCACCTCATACATTTTATAAAAATATAACCCAGTTACGGGAAAGAGCCTTTGATTTGCACCCCTATTTTATTCCTGAAACCGTAAACTCTCTTTTATACGACCGAATTGAGACAACACTTAAATCCCCCCTAAAGTTTTCTAATTTTATTGTTCCTCCATGACTGTCCCTGTACCAACACAGCCCAATATCGAACCCGGATTATCAAATCAAACGCACATTGCCTTAAACCTTTTCGATACCATCCTTAAAACAACCACTACCCGGGTTGAACTCGAACATTCATGGGCAGCGATTGAACATGACATAAACATCCAAGAACAGTTGGAAGCTAGACAACGCCAACACAGAAATCTTCCCTAGTTTCCCTTGCCAAAGGTTGACGTTTCTCTCTTCTTTACCCTTTACCCTTTACCCACTTTCAGATGCCTAGACATTGTACTTCTAAGCCTTAAGTACAGACTCTGGAACAACATCTCCTTTTTGTATCCTCGTATTCTTTAGTTGAGTTCTTAGATTCATCTTCCAGTTTATGTTCTTTCCTTCATACAGTCTGCTTAGGGCATCAAACATTTTTTTCGAAGTGTTCTTTGATGACACATAAGGAATTAGGTGGTCTTTGATTGAATCTGCAATGATTCTTTGGGCCCTGATTGTGTCCTTTTGATGCTTTGCTTTCTTTGCGGCATCTTTGGGATCCGACACTTCTTCTTTGATGAATCTTGCTAGGTCATTCTCTACAAGGATCAGGCTGATCCTATACTTCTAGGCACATAATTTTTCCACGCCTTCCAGTTTGTCAGCAAGCTTCGTGCTTGCAGACATCTTTTACCTGGAGCTAAGAAAATGACCAAAAAATGAAAGTGCTCAAAATCAAATTTTGAACTTACCAGGAGATGCGCTTGGCTGAGGCGAGTAGCCTGGTGTGCTTGGATATGAGAAAATCCAACTTTTACCCTTCCAAACTTGATCTGCGGATTTCTAGACTGGTGCTTCTGGTTTTCTAGTACCTTTGGTACTCTGGTACTTCTGGTTCACTTGTTTTCTGGTACTTCTAGTACTTTTGTGAAACTAGGGTTTCACTTTCCGAGAGATCCACCCATTGAAAAGGTGCGCTGATGATACCAAAGTAATCCTTGAGGGAGGGCGCACTTTTCTAGATTGTTTTGGGGCTGGAAAGCTTCACCATCAAAAAGCCCTAATTTGCATGTATGACAACAGTGACATTTTTCTATTGTGAAAGATGCTCTCTTTAGCTTGGCTCTGATACCATGTTAATGTTTATGCCATTATTATAGTTCTTTTCATTTCAATAGATAACAACAACATAAAGACAAGATCACTGAGAAATACACAATCACAAGAGACACAACATTTATCCTGGGAAACCCTCTAGGGGAAGAAAACCCAACAAAACTTCCTTATTATAGATAGCTAATACAATGCCAAGAGATAACTCAAGTTAATACATAAGATCCTCTCCAAAAGATGTGCCCCTCTCTCTTTCTTCTCCAACTGCAATTCTGAAACTTGTCTCTCAAATGAGCAAGTGAGTTGTGTGTCTAAGTGAGGCTCTAGCCTCTTTATTTATACAAGACTGGCACGTGTGAAGTGTCTCTTCACTGGCAGGGGCGACTTCTCCAACTGGGTGGTTATAACCACCTTTATTATATTTCGGGGCCTCTTTAATATCTTATGGGGCCAACTTCTTATTTTGCCTATTACAATTATTTTTTGACCAATCCACAAAAGGGGATTTGGTCCTTTATAATAACCGACATGATCAATCTGCAATGGGGATTGATCCAATGAATAATATATCAAATAATAATAAGAATACACTTTGCAGTTACATTATTTCAACAACCTCTTCCCTCATATGTATGAGACTTCATATCTATTGGAAAAGATTGTTTATGTCCAACAACAACTTCCCTCTCCCAACCCGCCATTGGTTGATGAACTGGTCAATCCGGTTCCATCATCGGTCAATCTGGTTGATCAGGTGGTCCATCCAGTTCAATCATCAGTTGATTTGATCATTCAAGTGATTGGTATGATTTCGATTTCAATCGATCACACTATCCCCTTGGAGAGTGAAGTTAAAATGGTCGATCCAATACCACCCTTGGTCGATCCCACTCCTCCTTTGAAGAGTGAGGTTTTTGCTCAGGTCTTTCTTGTTTCTGCAGATTCTTCTGGATTAGGGGTCACTTCACCCGTTCCAATGGAACCCCCTCCAAGTAATGAGGCCATTCTTTTAGATTGGGGTGCACTCTCAGAATCTCGTCTCCCTTCCTATATACCTTTCCAAATCATTGTTCAGGTTTATGATCAGGATCTTCCTCAGACTATTGTCGATGAGGGTGCATTGATTAGTATCTTATTCTCCATTGCTTGGAAAGATTTAGGGTCTCCTCAACTTGCGTCGGTGACTCATAATTTGTTGGCTTTTAACAGAAGGGTTAGTCAACGTTTAGGGATCCTTCCTCAGTTTCATGTTACTTTGGGAGGGAAAACTGTCTTTATTGATGTGATGGTATTCCAAGACCCCTTGGATTTTAATTTTCTCCTCGAGAGAGATTATGTTTATGCTATGAAGTTTGTTGTGTCCATAGTCTTCTGTTTGATGTGTTTCCCTCACAATGGAAACATGGTGAGCATAAACCAGCTTTTATTCATTGGCCCTCATACGACGACCAACCATATGAATTCTCTAAACATTCCTTACATGCCAGCGACATCTGCCCCATCGCAGGTCAATTATGTCGCAACCTGTCCCATGTGTCCAACTCTGAATGAGAAGGAATCTCTCCCTTATTCTGATTTAGATCTGGTAGTTGACATGGTGATCTCCTCGATAGGGATATTAGAGCTTGATCTCCCTTGGATTTTAATTTTCTCCTTGGGTGAGACTATGTTTATGCTATGAAGGTTCTTGTGTCCACAGTCTTTCATTTTATGTGTTTCCCTCACAATGGAAACAAGGTGACCATAGACCATCTTTTATACATTGGCCCTCGTACGAAGGTCAACCATCTGACTTCCCTAAACAGTCCTTACATGCCAACGACATCTACCCTGCCGCAACTCAATTATGTGGCAACCTGTCCCATGTGTCCAACTCTGAATGAGAAGGAATCTCTCCCTTCTTCTGACTTAGATCCAATAGTTGACATGGTGATCTCCTCGATAGGGATATTAGAGCCTGATCTCCCTGCTCTTATCGCAACCCTCGACATGTATTCCTTCTAGAGTGTGGATTTTCCATCTAGCGAAGATCTCTTGGAAGCCATGATTGAGGTTTGTCCCTTGACATGTATTCCTTCCAGAGGATTGTCCTCTTAGAAGCCATGATCAAGTAGAGGTCTTTGAGCATAATTTATTTGTTGATTTCAAGCTCGTTAAAAAATGAAATCGGGTTCGAGCAAAGTTCCCGTTTCTGTGACAAGCTCCTTAAAAAATGAAACAGAGGTTTGGGAATCAAACCCAAAGGTCACGAGCATAGTTATTTTCCCGTGTCAAGCTTGTTAAACAATGAAACATTAACCTCTCTCATTCATTCGAGTCTCTCGCCAGATCTCGTAAATGTTGAGTCGAGTCTTTCCCTAGATCTCGTAACTTAACCTTCCTTTCATCTTCCTTTATTTGTTGACCCTTTTTCTCCATCTAGTACAAAAATCGGTGACAACTTCAGCGTCGATGGATGAAAC
This sequence comes from Picea engelmannii, assembly GCA_009831015.1. Lineage (NCBI taxonomy): Eukaryota > Viridiplantae > Streptophyta > Pinopsida > Pinales > Pinaceae > Picea > Picea engelmannii. The sequence continues at coordinate 157,886 of ML816502.1, forward strand.
GAAGCTTGGAAAGGCATATCTCCAACCTCTAGACATCATGTTGGAGCAAAGCCACTAGCTTCCATCAGATAGGTGGGGGAAAAGTAACAACTATCCATAGGTCTCGTTCGAAACCTTTGGACATTACGTTGGGAACTTTTTAGAGTCGCCTTTAAGCTCTTTTTAGACTCCCTAAATATGAAAAGATTGTCGAGTGAGATTTCTTCCTTTCACACCCATTAAAAGGTTTGAAAGGGAATCTTTCGAGTGGTAGTTTATTTCTTTTTTGGCCTCATGAGACTAATTATGAGAAATGAATACTCTAATCAAGCATGATTAGAATAGTTCTCCCCTGTATTGTTTTACACCTTTTTGGGCTTGGGAGACTAAATTTATAAAAAAGTCATCCACAGAGTCGTCTTTAAGTTCTTTTCATACTCTATAAACGTGAAAAAACACCGAGTTTACCTTCTTTGGGCTCGTAAAACTATGCATCGAAGGACCTATGTGAATCTAATCTCCAAGACCCATCTGGGACCGAACCCATTCTTCTTCAGGTTCGTTAAACATATGATGAGGGAATCATCTTAAGGAGGAGCTATATCGAGCATCTGTTACCCTCCTCAAGTTCGTTAAACAAGAAATAGGTACTCATCTATCTGTATGGGGGGGGGAATTAAAGGAAGTGGGTCAAGTTTTTTGGAATCCTTTATGGCAGCTATTGTCGCCCTTGAACATGGAACTTGTTTGCATCTCATCTAACAGTTGGGTAATCTACTTGTCTCTGAGTCATACCAATTCTATATATCATCATACTTTTTCATCCAGTCTAAGAGTGTTCTTATTGCCATCACATTGCGGTCTTGGTACTCGTCGAGTCAATGCTGCCAAGTCAATTGTCATGCTTCATAATGTTCATAGCAAGTTTCACTTCAAACCATCCATCTGCAGTATTACCAGTTTCCATTTCGTGTGTTAGTCTGTACTCACTCAATTCACCATCTTACATCACTTTCCTATGTCAATTTCATGTCAATGATGGGGGATACATCAAGGCCTTCCTTCGATGAGTCTTTTCTTATCGACTTCAACACATTATCCAACAATTAAAATTAGAAAACAATTAGTACCTTGGGACCTGCATGCCTCAATGGCAGGCCTCCTCGCTTCCGACAGTAGGTTTACATCACTAACCTTTGATCAAATGATTCCATCAATGTTCGACCCCGGCTCATTTAATCACATTCACTGGAATGTACTAGGGTACCTTGGAAGTCATTGACATCATTGGTGATTTCCCTATCACTTGTTAACGGTTTACCTCGATGACCGGTAATCAAGTGGTTTCTACCATGTTCGACATCAAATCATCTATTCACATGGATAGATTTGTACCACATCAGGATCAAGGTGAAGACCCTGGGTTGGGAACTCACTTTGTTATGTGCTTTGCCCAGGCTACGATGGAGATTATTTGAGCATGTAAAAGATTTAAGTACCATAACCATGTTGGCAATCTTACTGATATATATATTGTCACATAGATCCACATTGTATTGATTCGTGGCTATGTCTTGTTATCTCGTAGCTCCACTGTGTATTTTTCATGGCTATGATCATTTCATGTCATGGAGGTATGGATCCACATTGTATCTCTGGTGGCCATACCCTTAGTCAATATATTCATGGATCCACAGTGTATTGGTCGGCGGTCGTGCTTTGAGTCATCTCGTATTCCGGGCATAGGTATGCTTGCCTCGGAAATGGAGCATAAATTAATATTGTTTGATGATTGTTTGTAGTTTCTGTCAAGTTCTCCCACTCCAACACCATTGCATTGAAGAATATGTAAAGTGTTTCAGCTATCAGTTATCTTCTGACCTCACACTTTATGGGGCCTTTGTTACATATCAAAATGTCACACTTGAGTTACACACCTTAGGTGTCGCAAGTGTCGCAAAGTGACATATGCACTTCAATAAGTGTCGTATGCATTGTCGCAAGTTTTGTATGCACCTTCCGAGGTGTCACATCCACTTTGTGAGGTGTCTCCACCCCTTGACACCATTAAAATAGTTGTTCATGACCCCTAAGTCATATGGGAGGAGGAAACCCATCATTTCTAGATCAAAACAAACTTTTTCCTCAGAATATTTCGACCCATTTTTTAGCATTTATGAAGGGTGGTGCCCCCCTGTCCATATTGGGGGAGGTACCATGGCGCCCCTTCTGCCACTATAGGGAAGCACCATTCTTGTTGAGAGAAAAGGGGGATCTCCTCCACCTCAATCCATGAGTCAACTCCTTCAGATTGGGTTAGTTGTGTTCGACCCTCATGCTTGGGCTTCACTTTAGGATCTGATCAAGCCTCGAGGAGCCATATCCCTCATTTTCTCATGGTCGTTTTGCCTCTAAAGCCTATATATTGAGCCAAGGTGAAAAAGGAGGAACATTTGAGCTATCAAACCTTTGATTATGGAGGAAGGTTTTAGGTATCAAACTATTGATCTTGGTAGATTTGTGCAAGGGTTGGATGAGGAGATCTTAGAGAAGTGATGCATCATCATCCATGGTTTGTAAGTATTTTCTTTAGGTTCTATTTTGAATATACTTGGCATATTTCCTTTAAGCTTTTGTATTCTTGCATATGCTTGTCTATTGTCGCTTCAATCGTCATAGATGAATTTGTTTGATCTAATCAACTAGAGTAGGATGTAGTGGTTTCTGTTTGCTGCCTATTGCAGGTATCAAGTTGCGCCAGGGAGTTTGGAGATCAAGCTCATATTCGAAGCAGCAATGACAAACTTTGAAACAAGGTGCATCACACCCTTTCTCCCTCTCTCTTTCTATTTGATTAAACTGAGTTCAAAGGAATGTTAGTGTCCACCTGTAGTGTTTGTGTCTTGATATAGGGGTCTATAATCCAAGGGAGGTTTCACATGTCCACGGGGGAAACATTTCGTAACACCAAGGCCACAATTTCTGTTGCAATCTTTACTAGCTTAGTAGATGTCTTCTCGGCACATACATTCATCTCTTGTGTTGTGCCCATCTGTAGCTCCTACAAAACATCCATTGGTATTTGAGATGGCACTAGATCTATGTGACCTAATTCCCTAGCCTGCTCTTGCATCTCAGTGGTGGAGAACTCGACTACCCCTAGTGCTAGCTTTATTATCCTTCTCTCCCTTGTGACTGCCAAGGACTGGGAGATTGTTGGTCCGGCCTCTGCAGTCTTGGTCATGTTGGTTGTTGACTCCTCTTCTATTTGTCACCCTAGTGCAATAATCGTGTCTTGTAACTGTTGTCACAATTCTTCCATCTGTGCCTGCACTCATTTGTTCATTTCTTCGTGTTGTTATGCAACATGTTGAAATGCATCATCAATGGATTCTTTTACCTAGTCACCGATCTTCTCCAAGTATCCCTACGTTAGTGTCTGAATAGTGACTTCCTTAACGACTTTGTGTTTGGGCCATTGATATCCAGATCTTCCTATCTCTGGCTCTTTTCTGTTGCGGTCATTGCGCAGTGCTGGTGATGGTAATGGCTCCTCTATCCCCTTCCTTTTTTCATGTTCCCCTTCCTCTTCCTATTCCTCCTCATCAATGTCGTATACTTTTAGGTTGGATTACGTCGATGGCTCTGTCTATATGGATGGAATCTTCCATTCCTTGTCCCAATCATCCATGATGTTGCCCAATTCCTCTTCTGTCAGTCTGTATTGTGTCAATGGCCATTGTTGGTCTAGGTCTTACTTCACCTGAACGTACATGTGGTGGCACCCTACCTTAAACCACACCATTGCCTTGTATGCCTCAACTACCTAAGGTAGTATGTGTGGGGTATTTTCTGTGCTATCTCTAATAACTTCCTTGTAGATATAGAATGTGACAATAGCGTCCATTTGGCATGCTTTATGTGTAGTCTACCGGAGGTTCTGATAGCATGTGGCTAAGCAAGGCTTATTTTTCAGCCCCAAAAACTGTCTATCATCCGGATATCTCTGGGTTGCTACTACAATCAGGATCAATAACCAAGAGTAGTGGAATTTTGTCCCCTTGTCCTGCACTTCCTTGTAGTCAATCAAGAATTGGTTCAACAAAAATGCTGCCCTGTTCATCTGGACACCCTCTACACATTATTTTGCAGTCGCTATAACCATTGTTGGAACCTGATCCTTTCTACATTTCCTCAATAATTTGCAGGCTAAGTCTTGCATCGCAAACCTTACCATCGAGTTTCTTATGCTAGCGACACCCAGACCACGTTGTCCTTGAAATGTGTGGAACCTGTCTTTCATGCTTTCAGCAAGAGCTTTCTCCTTCTTTTTATTGAGAAACTCGAACGCAAGGTCCAATCCCTTCGACAAAAGACCTGTAAGGCATACTATCAAATTAGTATCAATGGACATTGGCATGTCTATCCAGAGATATCCTCTGTGCACGCAACTTAGCATCATTTTCATGCATGCGGTGATATCTTGGCTCCGTCCAAAATGCGATATTTTGAACAGGTTTAGAAGACCTTCTTTCTGCAACCCCCTAGCCCACACTTGTGGTTCTATGAAGATCATGTGGGTCTCAGAACTAATGAATTTCATCAAGAACTTACTGTGTACGAGCTCCATAAACTTCTTTTCATCAGTGATATCATGGTCGGCATACTTCAGAGCTAGTATCAGACCTAACATGTCACCTTCAATTATGACGCCTTCTGGGATAGGTGGCTCAACTAATGGATACCTGGACTCTTTCTGTAATTAGATGTGTGTTGCTAATGACTTTCTTGGCGAGATATAATCCCTGGGAAATATTTTAGCTGAAGATGAAGCTTCATGTGTTTCTTCGATTACTGGCGGCATTGCAAGTTGGTTGTGTGGTTTCTTTGGTACTGAGGTCGATGTTGTTGCTACCTTAGGTGCCATCTTCCTCTACAATGTTGGTTTCAACTACTACCTGGTTTTGGAAATTTGTTATGGTCTTTGGCACTATAACTTCGGCTTCTTCGGCTGTGCAATGTTCATCTCTTTAGGGCGAACAATAATCCCTTGCTGGTCCTTTACGTGCTTTTCTACTTCATTGTCAATTGTAGTCTCCTTTTGCACCTAATTTTTTCATCTAATCCACTAATGGTTGTCATTCATTACTTGATTTTATTGTTCCATCACTTCGTATCTTCAGGGAATTCTCTGTTCGATTTGGAAATTGGCCAAGATCTCCTGTATTTAATGTTACGCAACGCCACTACTTTCATTGTTATGATAACTCTTTATTGCACATCCCGTCATGGGGTGTGTTAAATGTTGTTAGTTGTCATTTGCTAGTCTCAGCTTTCTGTGTGAGCTCTTCCTTCTACGCAATCTTGTTTTCTTTGCCCATGTTTCCTTCTATTTACTCTTCTTCTCACTAACCTAAACTTCTCTTTGTTCACAACTTTTGACCACTTCTGTTAACTTGTTTCATACTTTTTCCTATTTTTCCTGATTTTTCTTTCGTTTTCTATCTTTTACTTCTTATAGTACACTATAATACAATTTCAAGCTATGCGGCTCCTCTAGTGTGCGGAAAGGCGACCGTCCTTATACAGTTTCAATCTGCTCCCATTCACTAGTTCTTCCATGAATTGTTCATCCAACTGCTCTAGTTGAACAACACCTGCGTCAGTCACATATCTGATCACATATGGTCGTATCTAGTGCGTCCTTAACTTTCTTGGGTGTTGTAAGAACTTGTTTTCATAAAGCAATACTAGATCTCTTGTCTAGAACTTCTTCTGCTCTATGTGTCTATCGTGCCATGCCTTTTCCCATGCCTTTTGTACTTGCTGATGGAAGCCTACAATAAAGCGATCTTCCTCTAGTATTAGTAATTGTGATAGCCTTTCTTCTATGATGCCAAAATACGTAAGGTCTGTCATTGTCGTAATGCGCAGACTTGGTACAAGAAATTCAATGGGCATGACTGCTTCTTCACTGAATACTAACTTAAAGGGTGTCTGTCTTGTCAACTCATTGCATGTAGTTTTGTAAGCCTAGAGTTCTACAGGGATCTTTAAATCCTAGTCATCTCTCCCTACATTGCATACCTTGGTCAGTGCATTTTCCAGTATCTTATTAAAGGCCTCCACCATTCCATTTGCTTGTGGGTGATATGGAGTGCTCTTTCGATGTTGTATATGGAACTCTTACGTTAGTGCTGCAATTTTCTTGTTAAAAAAGTGATTCCCCTGGTCGCTCATAAGTATTTTAAGACACCCAAACCTTGTAACTATGTTCTTGAACAAGAATCATGTATATGTCTCTGCGCTGCAATTTGTAATGGGTTTTGCTTTTGCCCATCTGGTCAAGTAGTCTGTCGCGATAATTATGCATCTGGCTCATGTGCTTCTTGTTGGTGTGTTAATAGGTTCGACAAAATCCACTACCCATTTGTCAAATGCTTGTAAAGTAACTTTCTGATTCAAGGGCATCTCATCCCTTTGTGATGGTCTTCCTACTCTCTGACAGACGTCACGGCTATGACAATATTCCTTTGCGTCCTTATGGAAGGTAGGCCACCATAGGCCCGTGCACAATATCTTCTGCATTGTTTCCTTTTCTACGTAATGTCCTCCTGCAATTCCATCACGTGCTTCTACTAAAATCATGGGTCTTTTGTGTTCTAATGCACATCATCGTAGTATCCCATCTATGCCTAACTTGTATAAGTTTTCGATCAACTAGTAATCGGTTGATCTAACCACTAGTTGTTTCTTCTAAGCTACTATGATATCAGATGGAGCCACTCACGTGTTTAAGTATTGCACATTTTTTCCAAACTTGTCATCTACCATCTTGACTAAGAACAATTGCACATCTGGTAAGTTATCGTCTAGGTTGCCTACATCCTCTCCTGCCAGAATCCGCGACAAATGGTCTGGTCCTGCATTCAATTTTCATGATTTCACGATAACTTCAAAATCATACTCCTGGAATAATAATAACCATCTGCAAATCCTCCCCCCCCAACACCGGTTTGTTCACTAAATATTTGAGTGTAGAATGGTCTGTATACATCTTGAAGTGGGATCCCAACAAGTAATGTTTGAACTTCTACAAAGCATACACCATTTCCAAGCCTTCTCTTTCTGTCATCGTTTAATTTTTCTCAACAGTTGACAACTTCCTACTAGCCAACACAATCAGAGGATCTAACTGGCTTTCCCTAGGCTAGGATAACACTGCGTCGAGCTCTATTGATGATGTGTCCACATGGACGTGAAACTATTTATGCCAATCTGGGAAAACCATAATGGGTACAATTACTAACTTCTATTTCAATACATCTAGACCTTTCTGACAGTCTTTGTTCCACTGAAACTTAGCTTCTTTCTTTAGTAATTTATCCATTGGGCCTGTAATATGCGCATAGCCTTTAATAAATTTTTGGTAGTAACCTGTATGACCCAATGTTGTTCTCAACTATCTCACTGATTCAAGTGGTGGAAAATTAACAATTACTGCTATCTTGGTTGGATCAACTAACAAGCCTTGCTTGCATGCTACATGGCCTAACAATATCCCGAACAGTGTGTTGAAAATACATTTCTTCAATTTTAACGAAATCTAATAATGTCTACATCGCTCAAGCATCAATCTTAGAGTTTTTATGTGATCTTTCAATAGGCTAAAGACAATCCAATCATCTAGGTATACTTCAAGCAACTAATGGATAAACTCTTTAAATGGCGCGACAACTACTCGAGAAAACACAACATGTACATTCTTTAACCCAAACGACATCATCGTGTACTGGAAGCTTCCCCACTTCGTCGTAAATGTCATCTTGTGTCTATCTTCTAGTGCAATCTTTATCTGATGGTACCTTGAAAATCCATCGGTGAACAAATAGGGCTCCCGTCCTCCTACGCTTTCCAATACTTCATCTATAAAGGGGGTCGAGAATGGGTCATGTAAGCATGCATCATTCAATTTTCTCAAGTCTACACAAATTCTAATACCTCTCGTCTTCTTATCTTGAACCACCATCAGACTTATCCACTCAGATTCTACGACGGGCTCAATTATACCAGTTTTTATCATCCTGTCAAGTTTTGCTTTCACTTTTTCCTTATACTTTGGATTTAACCCGTAAGGTCTCTGTCTCACTGGTTTATCATTTGGTTTCAGCAAAATCTTCATCTCGCCTAATTATCCAGCTGCCCCCTTCATCTCTCAAAAGGTGGTTGGAAAAATATATTGATACTCGCGCAGTAAGTCTATGATCTTTTCCACGGTCTCATCATTCCAATAATCCTCAATGTTTGCAAACTTTGGCTTCTCCTCCATGCCAATGTTCACTTTTTGTACTCTTAAGGGCTTCATGTATGTGTTATATTCAAGTGTTGGACCTACTACGTTGCACTCCCCTTCAATTTATGATACATGTACATTTCTTGGGTCTTCTTCGTCTTTGTCATCCTCGTTAATATTATAACATTCTAATAATTCATGAGTTGTCGCAGACTCTCTGTGTGCACTATATGTAGGTACTAATTCTAATTTTCCTTCTTCCATAAAATTTTTGCCTCTAATGACTTGTAAGACTACATCAACTAAAGGTGACTTAGCTTCAAAAGTAAATGTTACCTTAAAGTTTTGGATGAGCTCCTCCCAGTTCGTCGTTCCCCTACGCACTTCTAGCTCTGAGTACCAATTCCTAGTAATTGTCTCTAGTGTATGTATGAACCTGTGCATCCATTCCTGCTTCGACGCCTACTTCCAAGTTGTCATACATCGTGCCACATGGTCTTTCGGGTCACTCATGCATGTATACTTGAGCATATTATCCTCTGTTCCAAACTTGATTTGCAACAACCTTTTGCAATGTTTCCAATCCTCTATCCATTCCTTGTGGGTTGCCCACTATCTCATTGGGGACTCTCTCAGTGCAACATCTAACGCTAACAACCCTTGTTGTTTCGGTATTTGTAGATTGTATTCATTAACAAAACAACTTACCTCAATCAATCCATCGAACTTTGGCGTATCATGTACCTCTGTTCTGATCCAGTGCAAAGAGCAAGTAATGCGCACAGACCTTCTAGTCGATACTTCATGCAACTGGTGTTGCCAGTGTTCAAGTCCTTCCTCCGAGTTTGATGCACTAGAGGTTATGCTTCTCCAACTGAGTGCACCATCTACAGTGGGATTGACGTAGTCATCCATCTATGCAGTCATATTGTATAAGTTATCAATTTCCTTTCTTGCGGGAACCAAATATCTTCTTGCCTCTAGAGGGTCTAATGGCGCAATGACTTTTAAGCCTCCTCCTTCAAAATTCATCTCTCTTTTCTTCAGGTTGATAATCGCCTAATTGTCGAAGGCTCAATCTGGTCCAAGCAAAGTGGGGTATGACTGGTTGTTATCCACAATCTCGATGACTTCAAAGTCAACTACATTTCACACTCCATCTATGTTCACAGGTACTCCAACCAGTCTCCCGATCGGTATTATCTTATGTTGGTTATCCAACCTTAACTGGATAGTCGACCACATTAGCTTTGGTTTCCTCATCATTTCCCACGTCTGTCTTGGAAGAACATTAATGTCTGATCCTAAGTCCAAGATGACATTATCCATTTCATATTCTCCTATATTCACACTTAATATGAACTCTCTGTTTGTCCTCTTATTGCACAAGACTTGGTTCAATGCTTTTGGCGTTGTAGGTACTTTGTTGTCTTGTGTAAACTAATCAATCATCGTACGCAGTGTATTCAATGTTGTCTCGTCCTGCATCAATTCTAAACAACTCTTTATAAAACCCTTCAAAGTATTTACCTTCTCAATTGCTCTATTTGGAATAATGTGATCATATACCAGCGACATATCGTATATAGGTGGTGTCTTTGACGTTGAAGTTATCCAGTCTAGTTCTAGTATTTCTCTCCTTGTTTGCTAATAAGTTTCCTTTTCTTCCTATGGATTGAATGTTGGCATGGGCTCAACTGCTTTCTTATCCATTGTTCTACTCCCTTTCCTTTTTCTATTGCACCTGGTCTGGTTATTGTTCCACTGCACGTAACAACTACTACCATTGGTTGATCGTCGTGTTCTTCAGTGGATACCATCTATAGGTTTTGGTTCTAGTTCTAATGTTGTGTCTGATGTTGGTTTTAATTCCCTCTCGCCTGCCACTTTGCTATCAATTGAGGATAGTCTTCTATCGCATGATCCAAGGCCCTGCAATATGTACATGTTGTGCAAGGATTTGGGCAATCTCTTGCTAAATTTCTCGGTTGATTGCAGTTGTAACAAATTATCGGTCCTCTGCCTCCTCGACCAAATCACCCACGTCCTTGACTTATGTCGAAACTTCCACATCCACCCCAATTAAATCCCCTTGGAGTGTTATACTATGGAATTCCTCCTTCTGCTACGACATTTTCCTTCTGAATTATGTACGCTCTCTCATCAAGTCGAATGCGCGAAAGTATTTCTCATCGTGTCCTACCGATTTGTAAAAGTTACAGAATAAATTTCTCGGGGTGCTCTGATAATTCTCTAGTAGGGGACAAGTAGTTAGATGATGCCCCATGTCTTACATATCTCGCAGTACCCCACTCCTCTTGCCAACGAGTTCGGTGCTCTTGTGGCCATACACTGCGCGAAGGATGGACACTCTTCCTTTCTATGGACTTATGTCTTGCATGTTATACACTAAACATGTTTATGCTTCTCCTTTTCCTTTGTTGTCTCTGATAATTGAATTCTTAGTGCAACCAACTGTGACTGTACCTGCACCATCTCCTACAAGAGATGCTTCTAATTTCATCATGAGTTCTAACGCTTCGGGTTGCGACGTGACCTTCTGATGTGTTAATGGACAATGAATGTGGGGTAATAGGCCTGCTATAAACCATTCTCGATGTTATTCGTCAGGAATATGAAAGGTTAACCTACCCACTACATCTTTAAATCTTTGGTTGAAATCCCACACTTTCTCATTATGTACTTGCTTAATTTCCTTTAGTTCTATAATATATTGAGATTCAAATTTCGACTTCTTGAATTCCTTTAGCAACGCTTGTCCGATTTCTGCAAAATTTCTTGACTGTCTGGTCGATGTAGTTGTCTGAAACTTTGTATACCACAACAATGCTCTGCCTCTGAATGTCATAGCCAACTGCGCAATTTTCGTCACCTCATCCTGGACATTCTTCGCAGTCCATATTGTGTCGCACACAAATAATTGTTGCTCAGGGTCCTCCGACCCTGTTCCCTGAAACTCGGGCGTTCTCAACGTATGTTCTAACCTTTTCATTGTATTAGGTGTTGTACTTATCCTTGGTGATGTTGATTGGATCCGGTTTGTTGTGCTATTCCCACTACTTTGACTATTGCTCTGACTCCCTCCTCTTATTACAATTGCTTTGGAACAAACCTCAGTTCATGCTTCAATTCTTAGTGACGCACACGAGGTTGTGGGTTCGATGCAGATATCGAACTGAGATGGAATTATTTCTACTGGATAATATTGAGAGTCTCTTTCTTTCCTTTTCCTTTCTCCATATGGTGTGATCTGAAGTTTTGCGCATAGGTCACTTTCCTCAAATTCTCTGTGTTGCTCTCCCTTCCCAGCCACAGTCTCCTTCTTCTTGTATCTAAACCTTTTCCCATAACTCAGTACTCCAATCTCTTTGTTTGAGTCGATGTCTTCTTTTGGCATCCTCAGCCCATCTGCTTCTTACTCATCCTTCCCACTCTCAGACCGACCTCTAGTCATCCCCCAGTTCCCCTATGTGCATGAAGGTGCTTAATATTCAGACTCCATCTTCATGGCATTCTTCTCACATGGTAAGATATTTATCTAAATAGATAATGCGCTCAAATATCTTACGCGTGGACCCTTTAGGAAGTCCCTCTCCGCAACACTATAGGACTGGGTACAATCCACTGGAAATTTTGTAATATAACCCCCAAGTATACTATTCAACCATAAATCTACTGCATGAGAAACCTTATTACTTATTGTATTAAGTTGTCTGATAAGTTCAAGAGTCCATTTTCTTGGGGCTTCAACTTTGTATCTCCCAACGTTCCCTACTAGCCTTCCTAACCATTTAGCAAGATAATAAAAAATTCACCAAAGAAAATTTTGTGCAGATATGTGAAAACATACCTTTGTAACCATTGTTCGTTGCTTAGCCTAGGGTTTCTATTCTATTCTCTGGAAAAATATCGTTGCTTCCTCTCCAACCATTCTTCAATTTCTTCTCTATTTGGCCTCCAAAAAAATTCCCTCAATTACAGTTCCCTGTCCTAGAAACATAACCATGTGTTAGTGCGTAGGGGGCAGACCCGAGGTTTAACATTCAATTACCAACAAAACCCTTCAACACCGGCCCTTTCGGCATCACCTATGAAGCAAGTGAAGTCTCACTCGTGGCATATAGAGGGGCTACATGAACCAAGGTTTTGCAGTGCCGAGGGGAAGTGAGGCATCATTCAAGTCCTTTTCTTAGATGCACAGTTCTCATAGCTAACAATTACTTTGTTATAAAATATAATCTATGCACCACATTACAACATCATAAATGATCCATACATTCAACATAAACCAAAAAACAACATGTATTGGAAGCACATCATAACACACAGATTTACATGGTTCACCCAACTTGGGATACATCCACAACGGTTGGATTCTTATATTATTCAACAATATCTTTCTTACAACTGCACATTGTGCTACAAGATATGCAACAATAATATCATCCCCAAACCTTCCTAGCCATTTTGTTGCAATAAGAGTTCACTCCTCAATCATACTATAGATCTCTTCCTTCGCTCGACTCCGTTATAAAAAAACATTCACAACTTACATGCACCATCACTTTATATCCCTATATTTCTATCTCTTACATATTTATACATAACAATAGGGCTAAGCCCATTACAAAAGTGGCAAAGTGTCCCCAAACCCCACAATTTATAATCGTTTTTCGCCTTCTGCACACTGCTCCATCGCACATTCTTTTGTTGTGCTTCTTGGCATATTCTCCCCTTGCACACTCTGGTCCATCTTCTAATTGCCTTTTTTCCCTTCGACTTCCTTTTGGCGCATATCCCGAGACTTATCCAAAATGCCTCTCCAACACTAGGTCACTTTCGACAACTATATTTTCCAAAGTAAATGTGGCGAATTCCTATATATAGTATATTAGAATCAAATGAGCCTAGTTAACCTATAGGGAAGCCTCCCTTGACTAGGAAAATTTTCTTGAGTCTTAAGTGCAGGGGAGAGTTGGTGAGATGACAATGGCCAACCTCCTGAGTTCCACAAGGCTAGCACCCATCTTTGGGATTTTGAGAAAAGGTGTTGGTTCGTGTAGTAACACTCTCCATAGGCATGAAGAATCCATCCATTACAATTAGACTTCTCTTTTCTGTGACATTAAAGTTACATGAGAATGAACATCATTGCACTTCTTAGAATATTGTAATCATGAACACATCGGCACAACAAAACCAACAAATTGACACCTTGGAAGTATAGTGTAACAAGCTTATAAATTTGGTACTCAATTAAAGTAAAGGATCCTAATCAGTAGCCTCCAACTATAGGATGTCTACAAACTTTGTTCATCTAGAGTTTGAGGAGGAGAACAATGTTCATTATATGCTTTAAGATATGGATCTTAGAAATCATAAGTATCATCCTACCGACTTGGGGCTGGAAGAGGCTAATAGTCACCACATTTTTTGCTAAATCTTATGTCATGCAAAGCAATTAGAATTTTACATGTGTTTTTAAGAAAGTATACACAGAAGGAATAATGGAATGTAATACTTTTGGACATTGACCTACTCTGCTTTCGATAGATAAAGAGCCGACTATTTTGTTTGAAATCTAAGGCTAACAATTTTTATAATCTCGGTGTTTAGCTACGACTGAAGTTTTTATAATATAAATTCTCCTTGTTTTTGTTATAGAAAGGTAATGCTTAGAAAGATACTTTTGTTGGAAATACTTCTTGAACTATTTCCATGAAATTATCCTCTCATTGATTTGCTTGACTTACATCAGCTAGTCCCACCAAATAGAAGCTTTCCCTTGCAGGTTGTATATAACAATTTTGGCTTTTAGATTGAATGAGTAGTTTTGTAGTTGAAAGTACTTCCTTGATCCTAAAAACCAAGCTTAAACATCCCCTCCCATCTTGCTTTCACCATCAAAATTTGGTGGCTTGATTCTCCTAAGCTTTCTCTGCAACTAGTTTTGCACTTACCTTGTCCTTTGATATCTATATGGAGACACTTTTGTGTTACTTTATGACTCTTTGAATGCATATGGATTCCTCGTTGAATGTGTTGGTGGATAATGATGTCTTCAAGTTCTGTTAGAACTTCTTGTGTGCTAGGATCTTCCATGGTTTTCTCTTCTCGAATGGACTACCTCCTTCCTCATACCTTGAACCCAATCCATTCTTCATTTTATTTTGCAAATGATTTAAGCTCTGTAGTAATTGAGTGTTCAATTGACTTTTCTCCTCTTGAGATTTCAACATCCTCTCATTGTCAACTCTGTAGCTATGCACCTCCATCTTAAACTCCTTATAATTTCGATCAACTCTAATGACTCCATTCTCTTTCCATGCTCATCAGAATCTATCTTTTTTATGTTGATATTCGGGCCTTTAACTTCTTCTTTGAGGAATGCAGGTCTTTGTCTATTTTCCATGTCTCCTCTTCAACAATATTCTTCAATTATGTTCTTTAATTATCCTTGATGTAGCTCTGACTTTGCAAGAAGTGTGCATACCAATAAAACTGTTAGATACCTCTCAATTCCAAGCATGTAGCATTTTCTTTCAAATACTAGTAAGTATTCATTTCATTAGTTTGATCAATTCAAGGGTATAAGTATATTATTCTTCTCAAGTTCTAAAAACTTCTACATAATTTCTTGAAGGTATAAGCCATCAAAATTATCCCCCTCTAGGCCCTTGGATGTAGAACAATCGTTGATGGAGTGTACTGTTAAGGCACTACGTTATGTGAAGTCATCGGTTCGAAACCCTGGACTTACCTTGTGTGTCGCATGAGGGGTCGCATTGGCATGCCTGGAGGAAATAGTGGTAGTAGTTAGATAACATGACCCTTTGTCACAAGAGTATGTGCCCGACTAGTTGTTGATTCTGCCAATCGCGAAAGAGATAAAACTATTCCCCTCTAAATTAGCCTTCCAATGACTACACCCATACTCGTATGGGGCTTCTAAACGGGGAGTTATGGTTCTATATAATCCTTTCTCCTCGTGGAAATTTTGTTAAATACTTAGCCTATAAACAATATTTTCCAAAATTTTCACTGTGTTAACTCTGAAATTCAAGCATTTCTTCATTTATGCCTCCATGAGCTGCCCAAATACTCTAACAACATTTCAATTGGATAATAGCAATACTCAATTCAACTTTTGCAAACTTTGAGCATGATTTTCCCCAATTATTCTCATGGAGATATTTCGTCAAACACTTGTCACACAACTGCAATTTCTTCATATGCAATTGACTTCTAGCCCATACAACCCCAATGTTGTAGCCAATACCATTTTTTAGCATACCCTATACCCTCTGTGCACTTTGAGGATACATGGTACTTTTGTTAACCACCAAAATTCACACCAATTCACTGAGGAATTAAACTTATTACTTTGTTATTAACTATTTACTATCAATATGCATGACACTACAACTTTGCACAACATAAATGTAACCATTTAATTATTCATCAAACCATAATTCATAAATGCATGCTAACGCAAGTAGTTAGAAGAACAAATTGGAAATTAACTAAGCCATGACATAACCATGACAATTTTGTACTAAATTCAACATAATTTACCAATACAATTAGAAACACTTATATATATTTAGAATTGCTCACCAATTGGCTGCAAAAGAGGGATGTTCCATCCAACCATAGGCTCCATGTTGCACCAATTCTCTTTGCAACATAGATGACCCCTAAGTTGAGGCTATGAATCCACAAGGGGCACACTCTTCCTATGGATGGCTCTAATTTTTCTTCTCACAACCCAATTCCCAAGCCCATTGTCACCTGCAACAAAATCCATGACCCTCTTCCCCTTTAACATACACAACCCAAGGAATGGGATCCCCTTCTCTACTCAGTAGTCCCTCAGGCCATCCCACTTTCCTCTAGGGCTCCAACATAGGCTAGCCAAGAAATCTTACTGCTAGGATTCCACGAAATTTTTTAGTTGTAGAGAAGTTTCCTCGATTACAATTAATATCATTCCATACAACCATAATTCTCTATAAATTCATGGTTGTATCTTTCATAGCTCGAATTTACTCTACACACAACAATTCACTTTAGGGAAATTTCCCAGACAAATGACAATTCACAGGGTGAATTTGTTAAGATATAAGGATTAATATGTAATAAAGTCACTTCAAGACTTTATAATATGTTGATGTTCACTTTTTTTGTAAAGGGTCTATCCCACATTCATATGTGGAAATGGTTTTCTTAGTGAACAATGATATATAAGGAGGTGATTTCCTTTGTAACAAATGCACTAGTTATTCATTGATAACATCATATGGTGTTATTGAGCGTATCTTCCTTTGAGCTTAGTTATGTGAGTCAATCCTATCTAGGATTTTCTCATTTAATGATCTTGCCAATTTTGTAATATGGTATCAAAGCAGGGAAGAGTCTAGGATTCTGAGGCCATATTAAAAGTTTCAAGCTTTTAAAAGACAATGTTTCCACTCTAGCAACTTCATTAGTTTGAGAGCCATAGAGTTTGTGTGAGTGTGAATACCTAGGGATTGTTGCCAACAAAGATACATTGAGGGATCACCAACGTGTCTTCTCAAACTTTAGATCACATGATTTCAACTCTCTTGGTTGAAGAAAATAGAACAATTGCAGGAGACACCGAAGGTGATTCTGAACCTGAGATTGTATTATACTCAATAAACAATTGTAGTAGGGCATTATACTCAAGAAACAATCGTAGTAGATGAAATAACAACAAGGGGGACACATAATGTTATTATTGCAAGAAAATGGATCGAGCATACAAGTGTAGATTTCAAGCTAATGATGTTCTCAAGGGAAAGCTCAAAGACAAGACACATGTAGTGAATGTATCCATTGTTGAAGATCCACCAGATGTTGACAATGGTGATGAACTTACTAAAGAAATGGTATTCTACACTTTTTAAGGAGCCCACACTTTGAATATAGGAAGGGATCTAGTGTAGATACAACTCAAAATGGATGGTTTCCTAAATAGTTTGGGAGTTTGTGAATCTTGGGAATTATACCCTTACGAGGGTTACGAGACAACTTGATGGAGTATTGTGGATATAGCTCAATATGGATGGTTGTTTAATAATTTAGGAGATTCGTAACTCGAGAGTTGTAGGAGGTGGAATCCAAGAACTCGGGAATTTAGCTCGAGAGCTACTTCTTTACGAGGGTTACAAGGCAACTAGATGGAGCTCTACCTGGTCCAAGAACTGTTTTCAAAGAGGAAGCTTTTGAATAATGTTTGGTTATGATGTTTTAGTTTTCAATAAATGTGTTTTATATCTAGTTGGCATGTCTTTCTATCAGTACTGCAAGCCTTAAGAGGGGGTGCTAGGATATAAGGCTTACCATGGAATAAAGTTACTTCATGAATTTAGGATATGTTAATGTTCACGTTTTGTGTAAAATGATTTGTCCCACATTCATAAGTAAAAATGTTTTTCTTAGTGAACAATGATACAAAAGGAGGTAATCTCCATTATAACAAATGCACTAGTTATCCATTGATAGATGTCATATGGTGTTATTATGAGTATCTTCCCTTGAGCTTAGTTTCGAGTCTCAATCCTATATAGGCTTTCCTCGTTTAGTGATCTAGCTCATTTTGTAATTGAATTCCCAATTTCTAGTAAGTTTGACTCTTTTATATTGAATGTCAGTCACCTTCAATCTTCCCTCTCAAACCTTCAAAATTCGAACCACCATAATGACAACAATTGCTAAAGGTAAACTTTAATTACATGCCATGAAGGGGCCACATATCACCTTCATGCACTAATCTCCCCAAGGCTTGATTAAATGGTAAACCATAATTATCTAATAATGAAGGACATAATTGAGTTTTACAAGACTTTGTGTTAGCTTCCCTACTAATGTCCCCTCCTTAGCCTACTAATCTGCCTTGTCTTTCCCCTCTTGTGGAGTCATAACCCCTCTTCTTTTGTCCTTCTCTTATGCAGTTGACGATGTATTTTTATTAATAATTCGATGTTTGGTTACAAATTATGTCGTTTGGCTTATAACCATTCATCATGTATATACACAACACTAAACTAGAGATCAAAACCGAGGTATTACGTTTCGTTTTGTCAATTTGTACTCCATCAACGTAGCCTTAGTTGGTCACTCATCTAGTCAACCATCCAACTACTTAGCCAATGCCTTACCCCTAGACTCTATACACTTTCTCTGTTCAACTTATCTTCATTATCAAGATTTGATTTTAGACTAAACCTCCCATTTTTAGGAATTTTTGGTCCCTGGAAAACTTAGACAAGTTTCGAGAGCATATTCCTTTAACAATGCTTTATCAAATCAAATTGTTAATAACTTTCTCACCCTTGTGGGCATGCCAATTTATTCTTGCTAGTTAGAGTCTTGTTGAAAATTGAAATGTCCTTCTACTAAGCTTGTTGCTACAAATAGTTGGCCCCTTTTATAATACTTTCTTGTCCTTGCCATTGTTGTTGCTACAAGTGAATTATAAGCTGATATTTCATCTAAGAAGGTTTACCAATGCTTGTTCAACTTGTGCTTCAATCTTCCTTTGGAAAGACATTGGAATTGTCCTCTCGATCTTTCTTACCTTCAAGACATATTGACTTCTCATATACCCCATCCTCAAATCATCTAGATAGCGGTCGGTTCATGGGGATCAAGATGATAATGCCAAATCAATAAAAGACAATTCTTTCTAGCTCTTGTAACAATAATGTACTTGTTGTTCCAAAATGAGGCTTTGCTGATATATAGTTGTAATAATGAAGAATCTCCCTTGATAGCTACATCATCTACCATACTCCTTCTTTAGAAGGTAGGGCTTCCTATTTAACTACCATTTTCAAGTCGAGGGGTGTCCTCAACTTCACTCCCCTTTATTCAAGGCTTCCCCGTCTTTGTTGGCCCTTCTTATTCTTGGGACAAAGGTGAAGATGAAGTACACAACACTTTTCTCAATGATCACTTTCTTGCGGTGACTAAAGAAATTTTTCCCATTGGATTCTCAAACAACACTATTTTTTCCCTTTTAATTTTTTCCTTTGTCCTTCTTGTTAGTTGGAAGAATGGTTCTAACATCCTTTCTTTTTCTCGAAACAATCTTGGTCCTTGGTGATGGATTGATTTCTCCAACACTTAGCCGCATAGTGGTTTCTTAATATGTATAAGTAACAAGGAAAAGGGTACCAACATTGATATTCTTATGGTCCTTCCTCTTGCAGCATAAGCAAAAGACTAATGATTTATTGTCCACATCTTGTTTATCATCATGCTTTCTAGAGCTCTAGCTTGATACTCCATCCACTAGAGTGTATGTAAGTGTTTGGGTTGCCTTCTTGCTATTTTTCTTATAACTTGCACAATGTTGCTAATCATTCTTTATGCTTTGCTTCTCACTTGGGGTCATTGAGCTTCCTCCATCTTGAGCCTTCACAAAATTTATTCCAGAGGCTTGCATGTTATTTAGGGCTGTCTTAAGACATTCACCCTTAATGATCTTACCACCATTATAACCTAAACTAGCCTAATATAATTTGGAATTTACCACATCAGGGCTCTTCATGTCTTAAGCATGTTTGCCAAGCCCTTGGCCATCAAAACCCATTTTCTGTAACAATTTTGATCCTATCCCTTTGGTCTATACTTCCAAACTGCCAAAAGTTTCAATATTGATTCAATTTGGGAAAGGGGTGAGGATGAAGTGCTCACCACGATTTCTTCATTCATGGTTTGTGCATCTTCAGTTGAGTTCAACCTCGTCTCTTCCTTTTGAATAATGGTCAGTCTAGCTGATCTGACCATGAATTCTTGTCGTAGTTTTTCTACAATTGGTCATATTACTGCTCAAGGAGTTTGACATGGCTTTTTGGAGTTTTCAACACCTCTTCATTTTGCTTCTCCAATTGTTGGCTTGTCTTCCTTGATGACTTATTATTCAATTTGGTGGAAAGCTCACAACACCAGGGGTTAGGATCCCTATCTCACCACATCCAATGTGCTTCCACTAGCCATGATGACTCCTTGATGGGGATAAACACCTCACTTAATTTGGGAGGAATCGAATCCAGACGGGGGAATATCACTGCCCTTACTTAACAAACCAATCAAGCCCTTAACAAAGACGATATGATTTGAGTTACTAAAAAGAACTAAAGAAAATAATAAACATGCCAAACATAGACAAAGAGCATGACTTCCAAGTATAATAACAATAATGTTTCATTGACAACTCTTAGGAAATAAAAAATTGCCATAGTCTAAACATTCTACGAATTTGACATTTTTTGACTACTCAAAATAATGGGAAATGAAGAGGACATTTTTTGTCTAAAATCTAGCAATAATAATTTTAGATTAATGGAATTACATACATCAATTGTTAACATTGTAATAAAGACATTCCATTGCATTGAATCCACTTTTACATTAAAACAATGATTTCAACAATCCAAAATTAAAATTTCAAAAAATTAAAAAAATGAAACTCATAAAATATTTAACCTTCTTTATTAAAAAAACATATTTTTAAGATATAATAAAATTTATATAATTGTACATAAAACATTTAACCTTATTTATAAAAAAAAAACACATATAATTTTTAAGATATAATAAAATTTATTTATAAAAAAAAAACACATAATTTTTAAGATATAATAAAATTTATATAATTGTATGAGAAAGATATACAATATAAATCTATTTTCCATATTAAAATACGTATTTCTATCACATTAATATTAAATCAAAATTCATAACTTTAAACACACTTAATAAAAAAATTTGTTTATATACCTAATAAATTTTTAAAAGACATTAAATTATATCAAAATTCATAACTTTAAACATACTTAATAAAAATGGTTTATACACATAATGATTATTTAAAAAGACATTAAATTATAGAAATAACCTTTGTATTTGATTGTAAGAAATATGTTTCTAAATTTAATTTTTTATTACTAATACCATAATTCTCAATAATTAAGAAGACTTCAAAACAAATACGGATTTTTAAAGGGAGCAAAATCTATTAAAAATAATCAATTTATGAAAAAATAGATTGATATCTACTTGATTTTTAAAGGGAAAAAGGGAGGAAAATCTATAAAAAAAATACTCAATTTATGAAAAAATAGATATCTAAATTAAATTTTCATTAAGCCCACTCAAAATTTGTAACCATTATAATCTTTAGAACATAGCTCCCCTCTCCTCACGTGACCACTCTCTAAACCAATTACACGACAAAGAAAACCAAAAATTTAACGTAGACGCTGAAAATGACTGACGTCACGTGACAGGCATAGAAATGATGCAGAGAGTCCGTCCGGATCTAGGAATTTTCCTTTGTCGCACGCCTCCAAATTCTAATTTATCAAACCAAGATATTTTCATAAATCTCCCAAACACCAGGAGAGTATTTGCCCTCGAAATCCAATACCGATTCCCATCACTCACGCGATCCGGAGATTTCGGCCGATCGAATTGGGCGGTTTTGGCATACGCAAACGGAGCTCTGGGATGGTTTGGAAATACGGGGTACAAAAGCTCTAAAGAATTGGATAGATCGAGTCTTATACAAGCTTCCAGAAACTGCAATGACCTTATGAACAATTTTCTGCATTCCTTGCCATGAATTCCATGGCTCGAGAAAATGATCTCAATCAAAAGGAATCTGTAAACCCCGAAGAATTTTACGAGTCTTATGAGGATTTATTCGAGGACGACGACTTGAACTCCGGACCTTGTTATCTTCCCGAAAAAGATAATAATAATAATAGTAAGAAGGGAAGTGATAATGCTGCTGCTGCTG